>JAGDQP010016709.1:0-24972 GCA_022664845.1 Lepisma saccharinum
CTGTTAACATGTATTTGTCATACATAAGTTACTTCCCGTATATTCATTACAACATGGGATTTACGTCCTTGATAGATATTACTACTCGTATAATCGCTATATAATTGTGATACATTTGCGTCTGGAGTTCATTTCATTCACTCTAAACGTTATATCTCTCCAGTGTATCCGGTTACTTTGAACGGCTTTCAGGTATGAAACTGTAAGCGACATCCTATATATGAATTTAAGCCCAATATGTGAAACTGGAAGGAAAAATCCGTACCATCTCCTCATGGTATTTTATTAATAAACTGCTCATGAAGAAACATCCGTACAACATTTGGTTCACAAAAATAATGATATGTAATACAAGTTGCGCTAATCAAATATTTATGGAATAATAATAATTGCCAAAACAGGTGCGTTATCCGATCATTAGCATCCGGATTACACAATGTCTACAAACTGACCAAGTAAATGAATTAGTGTCATCGCTTATATCAGTAACGTCCTTGGAGTTTCCAATATATAAACCTAAAATCAATATTTATTTTCTGGCACAAATATATAATTATTATCGAAAGAAAAAAGTATTAACAATCCTAAAATATAGGAGTATGAACAATCTTATAAGTAATGTGTTATTCACATTCTCTTTTTTTTTCACAGCAATCGCGTTGTTTTCTGAGTTCCGTGTAATATTTATATCCAACTTCATAAAAAGAAAAAAGCAATAGTCTGCCAAATTTTGTGTGTACCTTTCACTCTAAAATATATAAAATTCTAAATTTTGATCAAGTTTACTTTTACAATATGTTTGTCACTCGTACACATATGACACACATATTGAGATGTTTGCACTAGTCACGGAATGCATAATAATTTGGAAGTATTGTTATCATGATAGTGTACATTTACCCAAACATGGTGTTGACTTCTTCTCTCTGCAAACGTAACTTCATGCAGTCGTTAAAATTTGGGTGACAAACCATGGAAAGGAAGAAATTACTGTTATTATTCAAATCTATGTTGCAGTAATTTATAAATCTAATTTAAAGCGTTTTGGTATAAATAGAACATCTAAGTATTTTCTTTTCAACATCTTTGGATTTTCTTAGCATACGACTTGACGTTTCTGAACTTTAATCTTTTACTTTATATTTCTTCATTAGTCTTTTTCTATTGAGTTTGAAATTAGTGTCATGCATATGTTTTAATTATAGCTTTTGCTTTTGTATTTGTCATAGCATATCACAACTTGAAAAACCATGTATGAGGTTAGTACGAAATTTTAACGCTAATATATCAAACGTCGATTGAGTCGGTTATTGTAGAAACAACATATGCGTCGAAATATTATAATGTCACATCCATCGTGTCAAAACAGATACAATTAAGTTGCATAATCAACGCACAGGTCTATACAGAAAATCACATTCCTGTACACTAAATCACTATAACACATACAACACTACTTGGATTGTACAAACCCTCTTTGGAAGATGCGCCTTAGAATGAGTATCTGAACAAAACAACTTTTGTCTCCTGGTTCAAAAACACTTATACAAAATTCGTTACAACAACGGCTACTTGTCGCAATTCAAGTCTGTTAGCAAGTTTAAAAGTTTCCTGGAGTTGACAGAATTTTAACAATTTTCAGTGAAACTTTGGTACATTTTCTTTATATCCGAATAACGATGAGGCGTCCTTTCATATATAAAATTTCCTCCTACACTTTTTAATTAGTCACAGAGTTTTACTGCTGCGCTTACGTTAAAGGTATCAACAACTGCTTCAACAAAATTATATTGAGTAGCCACTAAATATAGGTGCAAAATAATTTGCACAATCTACTCTCGCAGCGAACTATTTGAAGACAACGTTCACCTTGCAGAATATGATTTTAAGAACTTGTATAAATAACACACCAGGGCACGTTTATTTTTCAAAACAGAAAATGTCATATTTGCACCTAATATTCAACTATATACAGCCCAGAATTCGTACCTGTATTTTTTTACCAAAACTGGATAAGTTTCCTTGGACCTACCCCATAGATGTGTGTTATTGTATATGCACTTTATTCGTCGAATGAATGATCAGAGTTATGAAGACTAAGATGCAATATTTATTGTATAATGTGAGTAAGGTGGTTTGTTCTAATCAGGTCCCTAAATAAATCCCCCATAGTATTTCGAAACAAATATACTGTCACAAAGATTGACAGCCGATGAAATATAACAGTACGAAGACCAACAGTGTTAGTTGGAAGTTGTAACGTTGAATCGCGATAAGACGAACGCGTACTTTCGATCTTCTGCTTTTCGGAATGAATGACATTTTACACATATTATAGAAATATCAAATGGTTTTTAGTGTACCCCTCATCAAAAAATTGGTGGCTCGTCACATCTATCAGACAGTGTACCCAGCTTGTGTTTTAACAATGTAATTCCTAAGGGTAAAGCTCATTCTCTCTCTTCCTATGCTTCATTCTCTGAAATCAAAATTAGCAAAATTTTGGAACAGAATTTCTCGAAACATGCATAAATTTGTGCTAATGGAATCGTGGAAATTTTAGATGGAATTCCATACAAATACGACAAATTTAAATACATAAAGAAAACAAGTAAATAATGGATTACAGTAATACAGAGCTATAGAATAAACTTTTATAGAGAGAAACAGAGATTAGAAGAGAGAGAGAGAGGAGGAACATAAGAAATTTAAGGAACTTAATGTAACCAAGGGAATAAGGGGCTAAAATAAGACATCTAACATGCCATATTTATATTATATTGTATCAATAACTAAACTTCGCAAGCGATGGCTTCGAAACCCAGGGATCCTTTCAAAATTATGTCCAAATTTCTTGCTCAAACTATAAATTATTGAGGCTTTCCATCTTATGGTTTTCTGACATATATTGTTTAAAATATCAACGGTGGTTGAATAGAGAGCATTAGAAAGTATTTATTTCCGAAATATGAAAATATCTGAATTCAAAAAATCTACATTTCGGAATTTAGCAATTATAGAAAGTGAGAATTCAAAAATATGAACGCGACATTAAATTTTGCCACACTTTCACTAATCGAGTACTTCAAGTGAATACGATAATTTTCATTGTCATTTTCTGTTTAACCGTGTGCACAAAAAATTCATTTCGCGATTCCAAATGTTCAAAATATTCCAATTTCGATATTTAAAATTCTAGATTGCCCAGGTTCTGAAATTGGGATACAGAGATATGGAAAGTTTTCTGATATTCTCTAGCAAAGGCTGGAAAAATTTACCCTTAAAATGAAACAAATATATACTATATATATATATATCTTGCCTTAAATTTTGTAATTTTAAGTAAAATTGTTCTTGACTGTTCACTGAGAATGTCAAATTCTGAATTAATTATACGTTGTAGAGATTCTGAGGGAAAGTTAGAACGAGAGAGGGGACAGAAATGGAAAGATAAACCAAAAATGTAGTTTTATTATATACTCAATAATTGCAATATGCTTTAAAATTGTTCACCTGGAAATATTTCTAACCAACATGTATATACGTATAACAATATTTATTTTGCAAGATATACGAAACAGTTGCAATGAAAGAAAGATAAGAAGCAGACTTATTGCATGCAAAGTGGAAAAAAACGGAAAAGGAACAAAAGCAATTTAAAAGGATATGAATCTATTTGTTGTGGAAGACATGAAACTCAAAATCTGGTTTCTTCAGGAGATACGTAAGGTTTTTCTTGTCTGCTTACTTGTAAAGAGCGGGATTTTCAACTGATAGGTCGTGTGTGCAAATTCAACATATTAGTTCAACTGCAAAAATTGTGATAAGAGGAGTTGCTGATATCAGTAGCGTTTTGAGAAAAGTGTAAGTAGCACTTTAGATAGCTATTTTGGGAATTGGGGAGCAGACACTAATGTTTAGTAGAAGGCAGTCCTACATTTATTACACGTTCCATTCTTCTGAGAAGTGATACTATTATATCGATCACAAATCTATTTACTTGCCCAACATACAATCAAGTTTCGGAAGCAAGGTTCACAGGCCATCCGGAGTTCTTGGTGGATTTGTCTCAGAGTACTGTCCTTTAGTATAGGCTTCACGTCTGTCCACATAATTTCCATGGGATCAAAGTCTCCTTCACGAGACCGCCAGTCAATAAGGCAAGCTCAGGCTGCCCTTCGCACCATTCCTGAACAACACGGTAAATATATCGAGGAGACTGGAATTGTTGGAACTGGATGACACCATGAGGCTGCGGTACTCGTACTGATAGCACTTTGATGCTACTCGTGATGTTTAAGTACTGAACATTGTCCTGAGAAGTTACGTTTCACCATTTCATTCCGCAATCGCAAACACAAATGCGAAACAGTACATTTTTTATTCATCTGAGAGTCTTTCTTCACGGCATCTACACGGCCATTTAATATATATATTGAAAATTGGTGGTGATAAGAGATATTGAGGTCCGTTTTAAAGATATATTTTGCACCAGATAAAGGTCGGAAAATATTTTACTGCACTGCAGCGGGAGCACAGTTTAAACGGGGTTTCAGCTATGCAATCCGCCATCCATATTGCAATTCTCCCTATTTAAGTGCTAGTTAAGAGCTATATACCGGTCCTTCCATAGTTCGTACCATCCGCGTAGATTCGAGATCCCCTTTATATATATATATATATATATATATATATATTGAGGTCAAGATTTATGAGGTCAAATATATGTATATTACATCGTGTTTAAAATAAGTCCTCAGTAGTACATTTCTTGATATTTTAAGTGTTAAAATTTTAATACCCACTTCTCCTAATTTCAATTTGAGCTTCTTCGTATTTCATATTGTACAATCAGAAAAAACTTGTACAATAAGGTCTCAATTTAGAATTATTTCCACATCCACACCTGAATGACAGATGATAGATGAGATGTAAAAAAACAGTCTCCCAAAATCTAAGTCCAGCCTGGCACGACATCGACTTTTGAGCCGTCTTTAGATTAGTCGATGCTCAACGCCAATATGTTGATTGAAGCAATACATTCAAGTAATTAAAAAAGAATGGAGATTTGCAGTGTCATTGAGCTGGAATCGAGCTTTTCTCGGTTTTTTATATTGTTTTACGGCCTTGATACAAGGTGACGCAGGTTGTAACTCTGACATGTGTTATTAGGAGTGTCCTCGCATTATCGAGGGCAAGGATGCGTTCTTTCTGCGAATTTGCACTGGGGTGAATAACATTTGTATATCTGACGTAACGAATTTCTTTGCATTGCACAACGAAAAATTAATATTGATTTGCCTATCCTTACAAAATATGGTGACTGATTTTATTCTCATTTCCAAATGCATTTTTTTTAATTTATATTAAAATTATGATTTTTAATTTTTAATTATTTTGAAAATTGTAATTAATTTAATTTTTTTAAACACTTGAAGTTACCCAGAGATTAACACCTCAAATTTCGACTAAAAAGGTTTAGTAATGTAATTACTAAATTATTTTTTTCTTTTAAAAACTAAAATTAAAATTTAAAATTTAAGTTAGTCATGAAAGTAAATTCGTAATACACTTAATCTAAAATATAAACATGAAAACTAACGAATTTTAAGAACACACAATGAGTTCGTAAACATTTAATCTTTACTCTTTTCGACAATTTTAGAAATGTTTGTAAATGTCTTTTTTGTAAATATTAAATATGTGCATAAAATGTCCTTTTCTCTTTCGTATTTTTTGGCATTTTTTAATTTACAAAATCACCGATATATTGGCTCTATATAATGCAAATGGTTGAAGAAAAGGAAAGTTCTAATTAAAAAGTAAATAAAAAATATTATTGATATTCTAAGTCAGCGCACTAGGATATTCTGTTGCTTTAGCTCATTGTCTTTTAGAACGTGAATTATCTTGTAAGGGAGAATAATTGTTCCTAATGTGTACGGAGTCATTCTGTCTGGCTTCAATATACACAACGCTGAAAGTTTGTATATCACTCTGTTAGTATGTGCTTTAATGTGGTCAGAAGTGTTTCGAAGTTCGGTATATGTACACAAAAGTTAAAATTATCCATTTTGAAAGTAGTTCAGAAAGTTCAAATAATTGTGGCGATGCGCATTATTTGTGACACTGTACACACGATCAAAACTGCTCACTCTCCATGGACACTAGACTACGTACGACCTTATAAAAGTCTTTAAACATACATGTGACGTAGTGAAGCACTGGAACCAGTGAAAAAACTTGCTCGCGCCACTGGCGCGAATTCCCTTCCTTTTTAATGCCGGCAGTTGTAATTATGACTAGATCTTAGGAAAGAAAGAACGATATCCGATGTAGTATAACGGTTAGCATTTAGGACTTTCGATCTGTAGATCTAGCTTCGATACACAGTTAAGCCACGATTTCTTTAAAATTATACATATATGAGAATGATGATTAGGTTGCAACATGCAGATTATTTGACAATCAAGCGATTAGAAAACATATTTGTGATCGTAATACACCTATGACATTGTTTCATGTTAACTCTTACGTTCAGAGGGGGTCGTCGAACCTACAACTAATTAAACTGGCAATTGTACTTGTCTCCGTGAACGAAATATATATAAAAAAAAACGTTTTCAAATGAAATGTTTGGAACATAATTCTATTGGATTTTTGCTCAAAAGGCTTATAGTGTACATTGTAGGTGCCCAGAATTTAGAGTGGCTTCAACAGACCCCTCCCCCCTTGTAAGGCATGATACCCTTTTTTATCTGATGAAAATATCATTATGAATGTGCGTTTTGGTTTTCTGCTACTACACGCACTGATAGATGTGGGCTTGGCAACGCTGACATTTTGAGCATTACTTTGTTTTCCTTCTAGAACGTAACTGTTGACCTTTCAGTGGTGAAAAGAAAACTATTATATGAGTTATATATTTTTATTTATTGCACTGTGGTGTTTATGTAGCTAGAATTCAAATGTTTTTATTCTTGTTTCTGCTGAGTGTTGTATTGAATAATAAAATAATTGAACGTGTTGTCAAGTACAGAAATGTCCAGAAAACGTGTTGTCACGGAACAGGAACTTGAGGATAGCGGCGTAAACTTTTATGATAGCTATTATTCAGTTGGAGATCCTGACTATAATGAAGAAATAGGCAGTGGCAGTGAAATTGAAGATACTTTTGTAGATCATCATGCAATACTAGAAAGTGATGATACAGTGGGAGAGGGAAATACTTCGGTTAGTAACAACGTAAGTTCAGGTTACTTATCTACTTCTGGCAGAAACTACGTTTTAGCCCCCAAGATCGTGCAGAAGAGGGCCTCAGAATATAATTCGGTTTACTGCGGGACTCACGAAACAAGAGACAACTGAGAAACCAGTTTAAGCATTCTTGAAATTTTTCAATATGACGTATTGAATGTAATTTTGCGTTACACATATGATGAGGCCGATGGAAAAAATATCATAAGAACATATAGAAGTGAACTCATGGCTTACCGTGGCTGGCTCATTTTAATGGGAGCCAATCATGATATGAAAGCCAGCATCACAGATTTATAGTTACGTCTGTATGGACGACAAGTGTACAATGCTGCAATGAGCCGGGAACGTTTTCTACAAATACACACCATTATACGATTTGATGTTAAAAATACTAGGGCAGAAAGGCGAGCAGATGCCAAGTTCACACCCATAAGATAATTATTTTCTGTCATCAATTATTTTTTCCCTACGTTCTATGTGCTTGGGACTCATACCACTATAGATGATATGTTCTCGTTGTTTAGAGGCAGATGCCCATTCAAGGTTTTTAAGAAAGAAAACCTGGTAAATATGGTATCTTACAAGAATACTCTCATATGCGGAAATTCGTTATGTTAAATCCATGGAGCCGTATGCAGGGAAAAATAGTTTGCCGCAATGTGAAAGGGGACCCAAGGCAGTTATAAAACTGCTTGCAAAGACCATCGCAATGTCAGGACGGAAATATCACCACAGATAGATATTAAACCTCCGTACATCTTGCTGAGGAATTATTCCAGTAATACAAACTGACACTAGTAGGAACTATAAAGCACAACCGGAACCTAAAAAAGTTTAAAGAAGCCAGCTGTATTCTTCAAATTTCGCATTTACTGATCCATGATCAGGAAAAGCCGCCAGTGACCCTTGCATCCTATATTGTGAAAGAGAAACCATATGGAAATTTGCTTTTGCTTTTGACTCTACACCAAGATGACGGAGTGGACTCCGAAGAGAAAGCAAAGCCGGCAATAAACCTATACTATAACTCAACTAAAGAAGGGGTCGACACGATAGATCAAATGACAATAAACTGTACCTTGAAAAGAGAAAAACAACAACCGATGGCCTTCGTCTGTGTTTTACACCCTCATAGATGCGCATACTTACACACTCTGATACTTCTAAATGCAGGTGTAATATACTTCAAAAATAATCTAAAGTGGCACCAGAAAGATAAGAGCCGCCGTCGGAAGTTTCTGTTGTCAGTTGGTGAGGAGTTACTGAAGGTACATGTCAGAGCCAGGCCAACAACAGGACTTAACAAAAAGACAATCCTGGCGATGAAATATCTCCTAGGGAAAGTTTTCCTAGCCCGAACCCGGGACCTCAATTGCTGTTACGGCTTCTCGTGTCAGGTGATACATTTGCTGCATTGAGTGCACAAGCAAAAGAGAAAAAGTACAGTAATTTCAGTAAAATGAAAACGAGGTGTGTTGATTGCAAAAAGCGTGTGTGCACGAAGCACAGTACCAACAAAATAACATGCAACAAGTGTGTGTGATTCAGTTGAAATCTGAGGTACGTTCAAATTCGACACGTTGAGGAACTGATTATCATCATTTGATACTATTACACTTGTTTATTATCCAAAATTATTAGTCTTGAAAATCTCATAACATAAAAACAGACATATCATATACATATAGACCTAACCTTAGCTACATATATTTGCTTAACGTAACCTAACCTACTCTCCTTATCTATAAGGAAAAATGGTATTTATATTGATTATTTAAGAAAACAACTGAAAATTTCCATTTGAAGAGCATTTTTTGTGTTCAAGGATCCTTTGTACTCCACGTTAAAAAAAAGTATCCACGTACCGTAAAGGTTAATCTACTGCTCTTTCATTTTCCACATACTCCTTACTTCTTATTTTTTTCTTCGTGTTTGTACTATCCTTTAGTTCTCTTTCTCCTTCTATTTTCGCAGCTGATAATTAACTGTAGAATGTGATAACCTAAGTGAACAGACAAGAACAAAGGCTCAGCAACTGAAGTCTATACGAAACTGATGAATATATAAACACAAAATCATCGGTAATATTAAGTACTTAACTGTTAAAATAATGTATTTGTAGCATTTGAAAACACCTAACGCATTATTTTCATTAAATAATATAACACCTTTATCTTTATCTTCATTGTAAGCTTGAATATCAGTAACACAGGCAAGTGCTCTTAAAACATTTATTTTGTTTCTTAGATAGAAAACACTTTTGTTGATGATATTTAATTATTACTTCAGAATTAATTGTCTTGGTTAGTATGTTTTAAATTCCATTCTGTAACACATCCATTATATTTAAACTGGAATTTACAGTGGCAAATAACTTTTTTTCATTTCTTTCTAATTTAGATTAGGACAATTCCAAAATGGACAATCATGACGTTTACAGATAAGAAAAGAATTCCTGGACAGTTTCTGAAAACCAAATATGGAGCATGCATTGCCTACAGTTCTGCTCTTCCTTTAATTGAAAGGTATCGTAATCTTTATTTAATTTGAGTTCATTCAGCTCAACAGACCAAACATTATTTAGAGCGTTCGTAAAACAAGATATATTCTTTATTTCTTTCCGTTATTGTACTTCAGATATTTAATTCTTATTTCTACCGCGATTCATAAATTAAATCTATCAACTAAAGGACATATCATACTTTTCATATGTATACGTGTATAGAAAAGAAGGAAATTGAAAGAAGAAGCAAGTTACATAAATACGATCGAGTACATAGAACTAAATGAAACCATAAGGAAGAAAATAAGAGAGGACGTACGAAGATACAACGAAAATCTTGTTAGAATTACAATCGAGGAAAACAAGTGCTTGGAGAAAACCAAACAGCAGCTCATGATAGGGAAAAAGAAAATAATTCTAGTTAAGAAACCAAACGGGACCGTAACACGAAGTAAGAAGAATATTATAACAGTATTTGAAAAATTCTACAGAGAATTGTACTACTCGGAAGGTGAACTAGGAAATGGTGATTCAGAAGAAAATGGCGTAGAAGCCCCAGACGTAATGAAAATTGGTAAAGTACTTCGAGGGATGAAGAACGGGAAAATGCCAGGAAAAATTGATTCACAGCAGAGATATATAAATGGGGAGGTAATAAATGAAAATGCAACTTGCTAAATTATTTTCAATGTGCCTGAGGAAGATAGAAATACTGTCATGTTGGAATACTGTATTTATCACTTTGTTGTACAAGAAGGGGACAAAGAATGCGCAGAAAACTACAGACCAATTAGTTTAATGTCACTTCTATACAACACGTTCACCGAAGTTATTTTGAATCGTATTGAACGAGATTTGCAATTTAGCCAGGGAAGGGAGCAAGCCGGATTTCGTCGTGGATTTAGCACAATGGATCACATACAAGCATTGAATGAAGTTATGGAAAGACTAATGAAAATGAACTTTCACTGTGTTTGAGATTCATAGATTTTGAAAAGCCTTTCGATTCTGTCTTCTTTAAAGCAGCACTTAACTCACTTGAACATAAAGGCATCGAAAGTGCATACATCATGTTACTGGGAAGCGTCTACTCGACTACCACATCTATCATTAGATCTGCCACATCCACATTAAAGTTGGAAAACGGGTAAGGCTAAGAGATTCAATTTCTCCAGAACTGTTTTATGTGGTCCTGCAGAGAGCGTTCCAAAATTTAAACTGGGATCAAGTTTTAATTAAAGTTAATGGCGAATGTCTTCATCGCCTACTATTCGCTGATGATTCAGCCCTGTTTGCTTCAAATGCAGAAGGACTACAAACCAGAATGAAAGAGCTTCGAATGAATGAGGATTCACAAATAGGCCTTAAAATGAATTTAACTAAAACAAAGGTAATGTACAATCAACACACTGCAAAAATAAATAAAGATCAACGGGAAGACAATAGGCATAGTTTATGAGTATATTTACCTAGCCCAGCTCAAATCATAGAATCCCAAGCTGACCTAATAAATAAATAGATGTAAAGTGGCGTGGAGGTCATTCGGAACACTATTCTTTATCTTCAAAAGCAAACTACTAATGTGTCTCAAGCATAAAGTTTATTATCAATGTGTCTTACCTGTGATGATACAAGGCTGTGTAACGTGGACTTTAAATGCGCAAACGACTTAAAGATTAAGAGTCGTACAAAGAGCAACACAGAGATGTTTGCTAGGAATAAGTATTAGGGTCAGGATAACAAATTAATGGATTCGCGCACAAAGAATGGTAGAATATGGAATAAAGACTGCGAAGAAGATGAAGTGGGATCGATCGGTCACATAGCCAGACGAACAGATGTAAGATGGACGACAAATGTACAACATTGGATACCTAGAGAAAGGAAACGACCGAAACGACGTCCAAATGCAAGATGGGTAGATGAAATCAAAGGTTTTTCGGGAGCTACATAGATGAGGATAGCAGCAGACCGAGATATGCAGAAAGAAAAGGGAGAGACCTTCATCCATCAGTTGATAGAAAACGGATGAACACGATGAATATATACAAATATATATCATGAAAATGTATCTCTAATATTTTATTGATACCTGGAATGTAAAAATTATCAAACGAGTTTGGTTTAATAATATTTATAATTTAGATGAAAAATGTATTGCATTTCATGTATTTTTAAAGTGATTGTTCTCTAGATACTTTGAAGAGTGTATTCATATCCCTATTTTTTACATTTTCATAAGTACAACTGGTATATATTTAAAAAAAAAAATGATTCAGAATAAAATGCTGTTTTTCAAATCATTTCTGTATCTTGATTTTAAATCTGAAGTCAGATTTTGTTTATGAAATCAATGATTATTATAAACTTCAGAATAAAGTTTAATAAAATTTATTTAATATATTGTAATTATAAAGATTTTTGTACCTAAAGCTAACCGTACATTCTTTTTTTAGAGCATCCCTGTAGTAAACGATACAAATTTCAAGAGATATACCGCATTTATAAGATATACCGCATTGCTAATCCCTGTTAGTATTTGTTGTAACCTGTTTTGTCAGTCTTTTGCACTATGGATAATCCCCCCTAAGGTGACGTTTCAGAAACGCATTGTAAAATGTTTATTTATGAAGTCACACAAGTAGGTCTACGGTTAATTCGTTAGGCAAAGCTTCCCGCTTGTAATATTCCAATAAATCACAGTGAAGTAATAACATAATTTGTTTTTTATTAATTTCAGTGAAGGATATTCAATAGCAAGAAAGATGATTACAAACACATCTATTGAGAGTAGCGATGAGCAACTAATGATTGGGATAGCTTTCCCTTTACAAGGAACTTCGGTAGGTATTGCCCGATTCCATTTAACTATTAAACTTTTCTTCACTCATACATCTTTTTTAAATAAATTTCACCAAAATAACTTTCAATTGTATTTCAGAAATATCTTTTCAGGAAGGTTTCTCACCTGTAACATGAAGATTGCCATAATAAACGGAGACGTATAGAACAGTTGAAAATAAGCGACACTTATCTTTGTATCTTTAAATAGCAATGTGTAAGGGATCAACTTATGTTTCAACGCAAGTTACACTTTATTTCTAACCATCGCAATTTTGTACTGTTCAGAACAGATGCATCTTAAAATATTTCTTAAAAAAAAAAAAGAACACCACTGACAATGAAGAATCTGTTGACAAGTGCGAATTGCAATACTCTAGCTTCCCTGCTACATTAATTTCCAAATCCAAAGATTCGTGTCACTGCTTAGCTTACTTCCTACTTGTTTATTTAAGTCACCGATCACAACTTTTAACGTAGTTTCATATTATGGGAATTCCTCTATATCTACTCATTCATAGCTTATATTTCTTTATGACATAGTTGAAGCACAGTATGTCTCTTATTTATTAAATATTTACCTTGCATCTTGTATCCTGGATGTAAGAATAAGGTTATGAGGAAGAAAAATTGTAGAGTGATTGTCTTATAAGATACGGTCTACAGTATCCACTATTTCAGGAGAACCAAGGTTCGAATTACGGTGCCGGCCATCCTGAATGAAGTTTCCCTGGTTTCCCTTGGTTACTCCAGACTAATGCTAAAATAGTACCAACCTCTCCTTAACTATTTTTTGTTTGCTTTGTTAACTATGGCCAGTATAATATAGCTGTAATTGAACTTGGTCTGAATATTGGTAAATTGATAAATGTAAATAAAATATATTTTGAATCTCAGAAATCATAAATATTTCGGTTGTACTATAAGCGCACGTGGATATTTATCAAAGTGGAAGGAGCACGGGGAAAACCAACGCAATCCAAAAAGTATGAAAATCACTTCATAGTGACAATTTATTGCTCCATTAAATAATTTCCACATGAGAACAAGCAAGGGAGATCAATGAACTGAGTCCGTCTTTATTAACAATTTAAGATGCATAGAACAATTGAAATAAATTTATATTATATTGCAGTTAATTTTCGTTTATTCTTTAAAATGCCTTCTTTTGCTATGTTGGTTTCCCCAGTACTCTTCATATCTGCAACTGTAGTGAACACAGTTGAAACATTAAAACATTAATATTTGTCAATTCTGAAATTTATCGTGAGAATAAGAAAAATAATCAAATTATATAATTTTTTTGCTTAATCTCACTGTAGATTCCTTTCCTGCTCTCC
The DNA here is from genome assembly GCA_022664845.1 of Lepisma saccharinum. NCBI lineage: Eukaryota > Metazoa > Arthropoda > Insecta > Zygentoma > Lepismatidae > Lepisma > Lepisma saccharinum. The sequence goes on from JAGDQP010016709.1 coordinate 13,945, forward strand.
TAATGCAGAATTGATTAATGTTGATTTTGTAAAAACAATCTTAGATTGAGTACAAGAAAAGCACAATTTTTGCAGATTAAAACTATTTGCTTAATATAATGTCAATATAAAAATTATGTTTAATATATTATATGTGTTTAAGGACCTACATGCATGGATAATGTGTTTGGCATTAACAATTATTCATCTACAGATACTGAAAATATTAAATATATTTTGATACGTTACGTGTTTTATGATTTATCTGTACATTATCTATATTAAGTCAGAATAAAATTGCAATTACGAATGAACACCACAGGAAAAGAACGTGTTTTATTCATTTTTTGGCTGAATTGGGGTAGGGGTGGCACCAGTTAGCTCTCTAACAAATCTTTAACACAAGCTAACATGCAAGAAATATAATGTATATTTCGTCTGTTGCAAGCAAATATTTATTTGATGTGCCTGTATGTGGAATATTAATTTTGAATTTTAAACTATTAAATCGAAATTTTAAACTAATAACTATTAAACTAATCCTGTAAAATCAATAAAATTGACAAAACACGTTCGTTACTTGTTGTTTTTAAATAACACACTAACACATTAGGTCACACTAAGATCTAATTCAACTAAACTTGAATTCCAGAATTGAATGAACGTTGAATACAATCCTCATTTTATTGCAGGGTTCAAGCTCATAAAAACACCAACATTCTAACATAACCTCAATATCCAAAGATATCAAAATACGGGCATATGCTCTTTCAAAAATTACTCAAAGTCCACACTTCGGTATTTCTGTACACGGAATGTAAAGCAAAACTTACTGAAAACTATCCTCAAACTCGCCAAGACTATACGGAAGAAAACTGAATACTAAACCCAGTTGCTTTAAAAACAAAGTAGTAGAAAAAGTGCTTTTCAACTGCAAAATACTAATTTCGTTACTGAGTGCGTGAGCTGAAAGTTACTTTCTTTAATATTTTGAATCTTCCCTCTTAAATATTTGTCCTGGAGTTACGCTCTGTTAAGAGTTGGCTTAAACTTATGTACGTCACATAGAGAGTAGCCGCTAAGTCCGAAATTTGCAAATCATGAGCAAACTAAATATCATACCCTTAGTTCTTCTGGAACAGCCTGTTTACAAATAGAAAGGTATTCTATTGACGCTCTTTTTTATGAAGTATGTTAATTAGAATTTCTTATCCCTCACTACATTACTTTCTAAGCGCACAGCATTTAAGTCCAAATATAGCCAACATGGAAGGAATTCTGATTCCTCATAATAAACTATATGTTTAAATGTTGCTATTTATAATCCAAATTGCAGAAGAATCAGTTCGTTCGTATTAGCACTTCATATAACGCTGAGAAATGTGTACAAAAGAATCGCCGACTCCAGCATTGTAACTGTTTCAGTGGAGGTGCAATGACTACCTACAAGAAAAACACGCTATATTCAGAATTCTGTTCAATTAACGTTTCTTTATTAATTCTAAAATTTGGTTTGTTTCATTGTCATTATGCGTGTGAAAATACATAATCGTATGTAAGGACATTTCCGTCAGTTTTAGAGAATAATAGTATACTTTATGTAACGTAGAAGACAATTTTACACTGTAATCGGTAAAATTATTCGAAAGGGGCGAAAGTAGATCAAGAAGAATTATATATACAAATATCTACAGTTGTTAGGTACTATAAGGAAACCCTCGGAAGAAATTGTATTTTCCATATATGGTTCGAGGAAAAGCTGAGGTGGCAAGGAAAAAGAAACTTTTTTTCACCATATGATAAAGTAAGTGAATATTTTGATTTCAGTTCGTATTTCTATTTATTTGATCGTAATGAGAAAAGAATGTTTGTTTTTCTCGCCTCTGTGTACGCAGAAAGTCTTAAAAAACTTAAATTTTTAAGTGGCTTCACGGAACAAACCTCGCTATAGACTCTAATTTCTAACTCAACCTCGCTATAAAGAGGGTGAGTTTATCTATATATACATACATTCATATATATACAGTATATATATATATGTATATTTAGCTTTTGGAAAATTTCATCAAGAGTAGAATTCCATTCGAATTTCGTTCGTTTAGAAAGAATTAATTGAAATTGTTCAATTTTAGTTGCAATGTCCTTTTTGTAGGCTCTTAGTTAACTGCAATATACTATGAAGCTGTTATTAAATCGTTTGGTTGTTGGCTTCTTGAAATTTCATTTTTTATTTTTTTTTTTTGCGATTTTAGGAAAGATTTTAATATTTTCTCCAGTTCTTTGAAAACCGAGTACATCTAACTCCTTACGTAGCAAGTGGAGTTTCTTCGAGATTGCTCTAAGGATATGTTTCCACAATCGCTTGAAAAGTTATTCTAAAACTGAGATTTGTTGCTTCAAGTAAGAAATCCCAATAGCAAGATCGTTAGAGAATGAAGTTATACGATCAACAAATCCTTCCAGTAGTATCCTAGCTCCTACTGAAGAAAACCTTGTGATGAGGTAAAATAATCCCTTACTCAACGCTGGAAACTATAGTTTTCGTCTATGATTAAGTTCAAAAAACATATATTTAGTGCACTCTGGATGTAACAAAATTTGGAACTAACTTTGTTAAGTCTATACATAATATTACATTTTACTTTTAAAATGCTTAGAAAGTCCTCTGTTGATTGGAATATTTACTTAGATATTAGGTATACGCATTACACTCTTGAAAATTTAAGACTATTAGAAAATCTTGTGTATTTGTTTTCTTGACAATTAACAGAGGAAGGGAAAAAGAACTATTGTTCGTCTTTCTACAAAATTAGCTGCTAAATGTTGCTGGATTTTCCTATCCATTTGTGGTCGAAAAGCCAGGGGAATAGGAGGAGACGTATCGTGAAAGAACGCAGCCTCATAGATTCTAGTTTTATGTTTGTAACCGGGAATTTATCAAATATATTTTGGACAATAAGGATACACATCCCGATTGTCGTACAGTGAGTTATATACCCGATTCTTCTGTTTTTTTATAAAGCTGGGTTGATATCGAAGAGATCGATATTAATAGAATTTGAGGTTTGATTTAACCTATTATGAATCTGCTATTTATTCTGTTTTGATATTGTGTTGATCTTGTTTTTGTCGTTTCTTCTTGAGAGTGAAATAAATTTATTCCACATCGTCTTTATACCATGTTAGCGGCGTGCGTTTGGTCAACACAACATTATAATTAGTTGTTTTTTTTTCTATTTCCAACGTCGTAAGCTTGTCATCTGGTGTTTTCATTGTCATCGATTCTAAGCAAAACAATTATGTAAATTTGTAGCGTAATTACATAATGAAATGATGACTTCCGCTTTTATTTCATTATAGTAACAATAAGAAAAACAGTGCGACAAAGTAGGAATCGTGACGTTCTTTGTTGTAGCACTTTTTCTGTATCTTGTTGTAGGATAGAGGAAATTAAAGTTTGACAGATTTCCTGCTTCATTTTTTCTTGTTTTGGTTTGGTAAGATTTGTCTGGTTTAAAAAAAATGAGTATTATCCCATGTCGATTTGGTTTGTAATCCTTTTAGTTAGTCCTGTCCAAGTATTGGATTAAAATTCCACCTTCCACTATTCGAAAATAATGAGAGAAAACAATATTACCCAAATTTCAAAGTAAGTAATGAAATGTAACTCTGTTTAATCAGTTTGTTTGATATTCACCCTATATTTGTGACAAATGGAATTCGTTGATAATACTTGGGAGGTCTCTTCTTGCCCATATCGAGAAATTTATTTAAGTATCAATAATGACTGGAAAGTATTGATTATCTACTTTTTTTTTGTTTAAAGGTTTATTATCATCAGAATGAAAACAAATAATTTAATGTCGTTTGTACAACATTGTGTGACTAGAAATTGGATTGTATATCTCAGTTGAACACTGATCTTTGGTTTGAATCACTTGTGCCGGCGGGATACAGCTTTCCCGGACCTTCTCCATTTATTTTCCTTCCTCTCTGTTGTCTGCCAACATTGGCTAGAACCATGTCCTCTTTAAGGCAATGTAAATACACTGAAATTTCATCGCCTATTTATAATTTATTTTATTATTTTTATTTTTATTCGAATTGCGTTATTGTTATTCTCTGCTGATTTCCACGGTTGTTATTACTTCACTGATTATCATTATTGTTATGGAATCGAGAATTCCGTTGATTTCCTCTCTTATTTCTATAGTAAGAATTTTGTTTATCGTTGTACCCGCCACTAAAAAGAGTACGGTCATTTGGTTCAACAAGCGGGAACAATCGTCTTGGTTACTATTTTGCTTAATAGTTGATGTCTTTTGACTAGCTATAGAATGGAGACGAGTGAATGATGATAGTGCATTCTGAGATTGTTCTGGAAACAACAAGTTTGATTGTTGTGAGCCTTTCGGAGATTGATTGTTGTAAATTATAGGATTTTCTGGGATATGTGAGTTGGATATATTGTCTTTCTGTGGCTGTCTGTAAGAGAAACGGATAGCTTCAGATAACACCACATAAACCCTATTATTTAATAAATCCGTCGCAACCACCGCGGAATGTAAATGATTTTCCAATCCTTTCAACGTATGGAAAGATTCCAACCCAATGTTCTGTAAACAAATCATCTGCTGGCAAAGTAATAAAAACGTATCTTTCAATTTTAGGTCGATTCATGCATATTATGTCTTATGGCTCGCAGCATTCGTAAGAAAATATGCATCAATTGGCTTATCCTCTGTTTGTTGTATTTCGTGTATCTCCAGCTCAGCTATATATTGATTGTATTTTAGGACATCCTAGTGTTATTAATTTTTCGTTTAATTAGTCATACTTCAAGTTTCGTAATTGGCTTTGCGACTGCAACTGGAAAACTAAGTGTAATCCGTCTTCCTTTAGGTACATAGGTAAGAATTCTTTCTTTTTCTCTGGAGCCTATCATTGTAAAATCTCTAAATGACAAACAACATAAAAACCTATCAAATGCTTTCCATTCTTCACAAATATTTGATTAGATGAGGCATGTTAAATATTTTTGTTGTTGTCACCTTCTTCTTAATTTTCCTAGTGTGATTTTTTTCGTTTTCAGATTACCACGTTCTTTTAGTAGTTTTAGTTATTGGCATTACTTATTTCACCCACTGTTTTCGAAATATTATGTAAATCCTTCGAAATGTTTTATTTGAAGGTATTTGATTTGGTATCTGATATTATTCCGTACACATTTAGTTGTTCACTAATACAGTTTTTAAGTTGTTGAATCAATTTTTATAACATTGATAGAACTTTTACGACACATGCGAGAAAAACATACAGGACTTCTATTTCCTTGAAAGTAATTCAATAGTCTGTCGCCTTTCTACCACGTAATATTCTGTGTAGTATTGGGAAATGTAGAGCACTATATGTTACAAAATGCGTTTTTGACCCACAACTTTTTAATTAAATTTATACAATAGTTACGTTATTAAACATAGCGTCCGCAACAAATTTTCTTCATCCCTTCGGTGAAAAGGATTTAGGAATTATTGTCAGGAAACTTCCACCCCACAGCAGGTCGAAGTAGAGCAGCAATAAAATTTTATCCCACAGCAGATATGATTATTTGGGTGCCTAAGTATTCCTACTACACAGCAGGCAGGGGGATTGGAAAGGTGTTCACTTCGACAGCAAAGTGAACGTAGAGTTTCCTATCTCACAGTATTTCGGAGAGGTTTTTAGGTGATCACTCCCACAGCAGAATGATGCCATTGTCCAATCACGAATTATTTTTATACAAAACATTCGGTTCATTAGGCATGTGTAATTAGTGAGAATGACGTCCATGGCCCGTGATGGGTATTTGGTCGGGCGCTGACTTCTGAGTATATATTTACATCGCAAACGTGCCTGTTGTACTAAATGCGTGCCTGTTATATTACACCATTACACTATCACACCATTACAATATTGACAGTACTTGGACTCTGGAAAAATCTCTCCTCTTAGTTTCAACATGGAGATCCGATGTTGAAAGTGAATTTCTCTCATAGATGTTTAATGATATGTGGCATTTTATTTAAGAAAATCAAGGCAGTCCTAGAGTAAGCGTTATTTGTAGGTTTTGTAGTTATTTTGAACAGATTTCTGGAAACATAGCAAATAGCTCCAGCTATAAAAGTATGATCATTTTATCATTAATCAATTAGATTCTGTTCTAGAACGGAAACTAAATAGAAACAACATTTAAACGTTTGTCAGTTCGAAATTGCAGGCTTGTAAGTTCGAAATTGCATCATGTTCATGGTGAGTACAATGACTAGAAACGACACGAAGAAGATATAGTAATATAATTCTCTGACAGAGTACGACACTAAATCAACCCCTGTATAGGAAGACAGAGCATTATTTCAATGTTTTACCGTTCATGTCTAATATTGCCACAACGAAGCTCCAGAGTGGGCGTCCTCACTTCATAATTTCATTGCTAATGTTTTATTTGTGTATAAGATGGAATGTCTGTGTATGTGAAGTTATTATAAAACAATCAGTAAAGGAAGAGAACTAAAACATGTTTAATGTGTTTCTATAATCAATAAGAACAGTATTAGCTAATGAAAGTCAACGAATGAAGATACATCTAATACATTAACGACCTATACAGAAAAATAACTAGGAATCACAAAATTAAATATACATATTTAGCAACTCCTAGAACAAATACTTTCCTTTAATAACTTTTTTTATTTTACTTTTTCGGCCGCAGAAGTTCTTGGGAGAGTAATTCTAATTCGCTGGAGATAACTCTCCCAATATGGAACCACTCGCATGGATGGCCCTGTATGCTAGAGCTTCAGGGGCCAGGCGTTGTCTCTTTCGTTGGAGATAATTTGGTATGCACACATGGAAGGTTGAAGGAGTTTGCGATAAGTTTAGTCTATTTCGAATGGGACATCGTATTTTGTAGAGTAGTTCCTCCCTAACAGATATATCATTAGGGATCATAGGAGGTCGATCTGCTCATAGAATTACTTCTGTCGGAGATAACATACTTTGCACAGCATTTACTCTTTGATAAGTAGCTGTCCAAGAATTTAAGGTACTGGTGTTGAGGATCAGGGCCTTGATTAAAGCTAATATATTAGATATCGAGAAAATTATCAATGGTCTCTTTGGAAACCGACAATTGGTTACCAAGGATACTCTCGGGATCTATTTTAGTGAGCGGGATTATAGAGCTACAATCCACGTATCTTGATAACAGCTAGGTCCAGAAATAGATAATCAAAATTAGTGCCGAAACCCGGGAATAGTGTTGCATCTGTGTACAGAAAAGGAAGTTTGCGGCCACGACAACCTTTGACCCAAACAGTACAGAGGAAGAAAATACAGCACAAATGGTAAGTACACATATTATGAGTCAACTCATGGAACATGTAATTCATTCGTCAGTGAGGATGAAGCCGTCTGATGATGCAGTCGTTCTTATACACGGTTGCATGTCAAACATTGCAGAAGATGTGACGTGGATGCACAATCTGACCGAAGACCGAAATCTGTGCCGAAATCTGACAAACCTTGGGAGAAGAAACGTAGAGTAAGAGATGATTGCGTGTCGGGCACGGAATTATGGATTTTCAGTCGATGTCAAGCGACGAAAGAAGAAGATTCGTAGTGAAGTTATTCATTAGAAGATGTATCGAGGCTGCTAGTGATGATAATGAGGCAACGAAATAAAGCTCAGATGAAGCAAGACCAGCGTTTGCAATAGCTTCAAACAAACCGCGAGAGTATCAGCAGGAGGCTCAGATGAAGAATGACTAGCGTCGGGAGTAGCTTCAGGATAAACTGACAAAGCAACAACGAAAATGTTCAGTTTGAACAGAACAACAGCTGCAAGGTAAGATTCACATGAAGAAAGAACAGCGTTGGCAGCGGCTACGGGAGAAACTGACAGCAACAACAAGGAATTAATATGACACAGGAAAATTTCTAGCAGGTAGAGCAAATGTTAAGGCAGTTTACCGCAGAGTCTGAAGTAAGTTGTACAGACGTGAAAAAAACATGAGGAACATCGTAGCCATATGACGATCAATGAAAGAAGAGTTGGCAACGGACATTTTTGAGATAGTTATGAAAGCAGAAGTGGTAACTACCTGTTCCATTGAAATATGAGGCTATGGAAGAAGTCAATGATCTAGTGTCCCCGTGGAGAATATGAAACTAAACGAGTCAGGTATCAAGCCACATATAGATGAAACCTCACTTGCTGCGGTCAATAGAATTTCGCACATTCAAATGGATATACTAGAAAAAAGTAAGTAATCAGAGAAGCTTGATGGTAATGGACGTACAGGAAATCAATCGAGAGAAGTGATGAAGTTAAAAAAGAAGTAATTTCTGAGGGAGATTGTGCTATCCCATCGACAGAAAGTAGTGGTGAAGAGAACCAACTTTTGTTGAACAGGAAGAAGCTCTACTTGAAAGAAAACGGGATGAACACCCGAACCAAACAAAATTATTCTTCAGATTGGGAACCACAAGAGCCTTGACAAATACAGAAGCTAACTGGAAAACAAGAAAAATTGAGAACCCGTATTCGACTTTCGGAAGTGCAGTTCTTCTCGCAATTTCCCGATGATCAAAAACACCCCACAGCAAGAGCGAATTTGATCAGTTTGAACGCGAGACTGCGGAGGTGCCAATTCAAAGTAGTCAATATATGTATATTCTTCTGACTTTCAGGGATTACCAAGGTCATGGTATGTCTCCCAACCCCAACGATTTGTTCAGAATGACGTCAGGCAGGCATTCCTGATCCACTACAAATATAAAAAAGTTTTGTGCCTTAATTACCAAGGCTTAGGGCCATCTCTTTCAACCCAAGGGAGAACAAAAGCGTGGAACCTTTTGTGGAGGAACGATACCGAAAAGTTTGAAAGTTGGAAGCAGTGGGTCCCGGAAACTACGTATGATAGACAATTTTCTCTCCTTTACCGCTATCATATCAGTGGTACTTCGCCTCTCCTCAATTGACCAATTTGCATGATTTATGGATAATTATCAAGAGCTATATTTGTTTTAAAGCTGGAGCCAAAGACAACGAGAGTACGATTTCAGTAAACATCGAGAGGAAAACCGAAGGAATAAATCATTTCAGACCAATCGGTTGGAAACTATCAGCCAAGACAATTGGGACGGAAGGATCGGAACATGATCATACAGGTCTTGGAGAAATCAACCCTGATCACCACAACTGGGGAAGTCGCTGGAGAAAGCCGCGTCACGATCGCCGGACCAGATGACTGAGGCACACGAGATGGACAAATGTTATTATTAGGAGTGCACGGACACTCATGCCACCGACATTTCAGCATTGGAACATGTTCACATTTCAAGAATCAACGGTTCTTGGAGAAACCGAAAGCATCCTCTATATTATTGAAAAATGTGGATTTGTCCTAGATTGTATATGCTTTAGCAGTGAGACTAGTTTTTCAGTTCCAGATATAATTGACAATTTACCCTGCTCATTACAGACCAAAGTTTCAGATAGTGCCTAAATTTACACATATAAAGGATGTTTTATAATAAGCAGCTAACATAACGCTGTTCTAGAAAGCACGCTTGAGGAATTTGATGAACGATCGCTATAGCAAATATCGAGTGGTGTCCTGAGGATTTTCAAAGAAAGGAATGCAGGGAGTGTTCACGTATTTTGCAGATTCTAAATGCCAGAATCCATTACAAGATGGGCGACCAGTGAAAACATGAGAAGTAGCCAAGCCCAAGTCTACCTTATATACCATTTCTGACCAGAAATGCCTTACCAGACCCAGAGCAGTTCCCAATGGAGGTTGGCAGTGTCCCAGATCAGCCTTCGGCCAAGGGCAAAACATTCGGATATAAAGGAAGGGCCCTTGGAGCGGAGTAGAAGCAGGCAAAAACAATGCAAGGGATGGTCACGACACATTAAGAGTCCTCACATTGAAGAAGGCCAGAGTCCAGAGAAACACAGGTCTATGGACTAACAGGACACCCCAGGTGGTTCTAGGCTAAAGAGGCGTTTTCAACGGCGGAAGAAGTGCAATAAGGTTCTAAATCACAGTCTGGAGCTTAATCGCCGGCTTATGCTACGAAGAGGTGTTACTATTATGGATTCCGCCATATCTGTGTGACTATGAAAACCTATTAATTCAGGTGTTATCAGATGGCTGTTGTATCAGAACGTTCGGTATTGCGGATGTTAAAAATAGCAGAACTGAGTCAGTCTCTATATCGAAACATATGTGTGTTAATAAAGATTGCATTATTAATGTTACAAATCTGTTGTGTATTTTAAAATTTAATTAATAACTTAGAACAAAAAGGGGAGCAAACGAGAATCGAAGCACAAGTGAAGCCACGAAATGAACGATTACCGTTTGAACACCGTTCGGAAACCATATGTCACAGTCCAATATATCATCATATAGGAAATAGCTCATTATATCATTGTCTTACTGTACGGGTCTAATTGTGCCACAACGCAGCTCCAGAGAGGCTGCTCTCTAAACATATTTAATATATTTCATTTGATGTGTGTATATTGGCATATGTATTAGGATATATGAAGAAAAAATATTAAAAGACAGTTTAGGAAGAGGACTAGACATTTTGAATATATTTATAAAATAAAAAGAATAGTATCAGCTATTGAATTTCAACGAATAGAGACGTTTAAATCAGATACATTAATGACCTGTACAACAATGTACATTGAAGACGGAATAATATAACATGCATATTCACCAATATCTAGAACAAGCAATTTCCTTTAATAACACTTTTGACTTTCAGGAGTCCCCCAATACGGAAACCTCTCCCATGAATGTCCCTGAATGCTTGAAGTTCGAGGCCAGGCGTTGTCTCTTTCGCTGGAGATAATTTTACATGCAGGGCTATCTCCCTTAAGTGGAAATTTGAAGGACTTCCTGATAAGTCTGCTCTCTTTCATAGGAGAAACCATATTTGGTAGAGCAGATTGTCCCTTATGTCCATCGGGGATCATAGGAGATCGATCTGCTC
>JAGDQP010016709.1:25072-40023 GCA_022664845.1 Lepisma saccharinum
GCCTTGATTAAAGACATATCAAAAAAATATCAGTGGCCGCTTTGGGATCCAACAAGTGGATACCTAGGATCATCTAGGGGTCTATTCTAAATGATGAGGGTAGTGGAACGACCATCCACGTCTCCTGGTCAAGGGTAGATCTAGAAATATACCTTCGCAATAGGTTAGGGGAATATTTAAAATATATATATATATATATATATATATAAATCCCCTATATTTCCACGCGTATCGGTTAGGTGTCATATATATTAGAGCGAGCCGTTATTCATATTATAGTATACATGTTGTATACGCGGAAAGCGTAATAAATGTATTTGCATATTTACATTGGAAATCAATGTTGAAGACAATTTAAAATAAAATAAAAATAAAATTAGTAAGCAGAGGTTAACTTTACAAATCCTTTCTGGCAACATATACGAGCTCCGCGTGTCTCTAGATTAAAGCTCTCAGGACCTAGCAACGCTGAGTAAAATAGAGAGAGGGTTAGGAAGGAAATTAGTACTAAAATTATTATTATTATTACTATTTTATTACGTCTTCGTATCCGTTTTATATTGCATGATGTGTTACCTGAAACGACCGAGCCAATATAATATAATAGCTTGAAAATCACAATTTCGCCTGCAATCCAGCATCTCAGTTTTTACCTGTACTCTTCACACGTTAATATTACCTAATTTACTGTATACATTCAAATTTTAGCCACAAGCTGAATTTTGAATCAACGTTCATAAGTAATATAAAATGAATTACCGTATTGTCTTATTTCCTTTTTTTAAAATTAGAAACAATATCAGTCATATTTAACAATGGTCCCATTTACAGCGATAACCTACAGATAAAATATTGACCACACACATTATTTTCTGGTACGTGCCAGGGAAAATTATTATTTAATTTACAAATATTGTTTGTATTTCTTTTAAAACACTGCATTCTACTACTAAATGTAAGTAATAGCTGTTCATCTTGTCTAGATTTGCATTAAGGTAGGGATTTGTTTAGTTACAAGTAATGTGTGTGTCTACAAGTATGTTTGTAATAACTGGATATTATCTATTTTGTTAGGTTTTCCTGAACTCACCGTACGAATATCCTCAGAAGATACATAATTACTTCTTTTACGAACAAACAAACAATAGAAACACATTCGTATTTGGCATGGGTTTATTTTCCACTGTGAGTTCTCCAAGCTTAAGGAAACTTACCCTTCGTCAGAGGAAATGCATCTTTCGTGACGAAGTAAAATTAGACGTTAGTTACATATACACTCAAGAAGCATGTCGTATGCAATGCAAATACCAAAGAGTTATGGAATCATGTGATTGCTCTCCACTAATACTTTACAATACTGGTAAGTATACAGCAAAGGCAAGAATTCGTTTGAACAATAAAAAATAAATTTCAAATCGGAAATAAACAAATATGATTTTTAAACAGTAACTGTTTACACAGATAGTAAATATGTACTGAAGTTAGCAACATTCATGAGGTAAAGGCGATTGCAATTGCTCAGTTGGCTTTTACTGACAGTACTAGCATGAATTATTGCCGTCTGGGTGACCAGCATTGTTACACTCATACGTTATTACATGAAACACGAAAATTACAATATTACATTATGAATATACTCAGAATGACAAGGGTAGCTATTATTGATTCACAGAGATTTTGATGCTAAAAAGTTATTCTCTAGGCATACTTTGGGGTAAGCATGGCGTATATACATTTCGGTTCAAGAAAGTTTGAAATAGAATTCAGACTGGATAAATCGGGATCTCTGTTAACAAATGTAAATATTTTGGTCTTAGATCACTGTTTATATTAAGTTAATGTTATTGGTATTTCTAACGCAAACTATATTTGATTATGCAGAATAATATACTTATTAATATCATTTATAACTGTAACTGCATATAGAGTAATATAATATTAGAATATAATTTCCTTTCCTAAAATCCAAAGAGTATTATCAGCTTTTCAAAAGGGTAAGGAAGTAACACTGAAAGGTTGGAGGTAGAGTCTAGCATAAATCAAATCAAAATATGAATCAATGATATCAGCAACATTATTTCCGTTTTATACAGTCTGTAATAGCAAACGCTGCGGCAGTTTTGATTAGAATGTGACTATTTAAAAATATATTTATCTGTCATGTATTTGTTTCTACTATAATTGACCATCCTCATCTGTTCATGACTATTAAGAACATTATAAGTAATAACGTACTATTTCATACGCAGTTGATCACTGGAAAACGGACTTTGGAACCTTTTGCTTTCTTCACGAACTTTACGTTGCAGCCATAATGTCTGCAACAATCGCATTATCATAAACTGGTTCGTCTATTTGACTGCTAATATTTTGGTTCAAGTTAGATGTATAGCTAGCTTATTTAATTCTACAAATTATGACCAGGTTAATAAAGAAAATCACGTTTTTTTCAACGTCATGACGTTTTAACAAATGATTACTTTCTCATTGCCACAAAACTCCATCATTGACTATATTGAATTTAATTGATCTTGAATCACGCAATTGAATAAATAGCTAATAGCTTAGAGCTTCGTTGACCGCCGTCTGGAAGAAATACCACTGCATGAAATGTCAAGAAAATCCATCCATTCTTCTTTATGGTTAATTATGTTCTTATAAATTCATATTTTCTGTTTTAATTATTGAACGGTGATACATATTTTGAATCTTATCCAGATTTAGTGTCTTCGTATAGAATGTTTTAGAACTAGCAGATTAGCTTTAACTGATCTGATATGCGTTAGGTAAGCTTTATAGGATTAACGCTCCGACGGGAGGGCATGATTTTCTTACACAAATGGGCACGCGTGCTACAGATAAAGACCATTGTTTCGGAAATTTATATTGCAACAACTTATGTTTGTTTATAAACAATATCTGATCTATCTACATTTTATATGTTATGTGAACAACTACAAGTAGTTCAAGTATTTACATTGTTTTATTAAAACTAAGTCTATAATTTCCAAATATTCAAAGACAGTAAGTTTTGCAACATTAAGCAATTACAAAATGTTTACATATATAACTATGCAAAAGTTTTGCGTTAAAATTTGTTCATACGACGTTTACATATTTCAAACAAGTACATTAATTACAATACATTGCTACTATATGTTGTTCATTAGTGTATATTTCTAAAAAAAAATGTGGAAATTCCACCACCTGTTATATTACGTCTTTCACGTAGGCGAAAGGGAACGATTTACTATGCAAAATTTACTTCATTATATTTCAAAGAACTGTATTTACGTTCGTTGTTAGTAATAAAACAGAAGAGAAACAAATAAACTAAATTAAAAACATAACTTTTTTTTGTATAACGAAATGGCAGCTCAGTAAACTTTCATTGATGTCGTATGTCAATACAAGGTAGGCACATTGTAGCCGAGTGCTTCTTACACACTATTTTCTTAAACACCCGCATCCTATTTCGTTACACCTGTTGCGTTCACGACCACAAAGATGGCATCGTCTCACTTTTCGATCTTTCACTTTAAGATTAGCTGGAGTTGCAGGGATTGCAGCTGCATTCCAAGTAGATCATCCGCACATCGATTCAAGTTGACAGAAAGTGTTTTCTGAGTACCATGACATGTGATCTAAGTCTTCATTAAGGCACACGATATTGTCTGCAAGAATTATTTTCTTGAAAAATTCGTTGTGGCACGTGTTGGTAATACAATATCTAACTGAAATTAAATCTTCTTCTTTCGCAGTCACTTTCATATTGCCTTCAACATCCTCTAAATTCCTTTCTGTGCACGCGTTTTGAACTTTCTCAATAACGTTCTCTTCTTCCCCATCATTATTGTCACTTGAGGAATGTTCTTACCGCCAGATCTTTCATCTGACCATTCTTCGATTCGACGCACATCATTAGTAGCATTTCATGACGGATAACAGGATCCTTTGCCGCCATGTCACGGATAGAGGAATAGCATACAGATACAGACTACTTCACAACGATACTGCGCTGGTAAATGCTAGACGTAGAAGCACACATTGAGCTCTTAGTAGAAATTGAAATACGAAGCAACTGTGATTCGCAAGGTTATCTATCTGTTGGGAATTGAATGTCAATGAAAGCAAAGTGGTTGGTCTACATTTGTACCCCCCATTTCTGTTACAGTGTTAGAAAGACACAAAGAGTCATGCTCTTTTTGTTTTAATTATAGGCAAAAATACTACCTTTGGAGAACGTGATTAATAATTTTTGTTGCTGTCTTTGAACTACTAAATCCAGTATACCCATAAATATGTTAGTGTGATAACTCGTTTTCGCCTAATCGTGGACACCGCACATATTTTGTTATCCTGGAAGTTAAAAAAAAGAAGGGTGTCTGTCCGTATTAAGTTCTGCATTTATAAAAATAACACTACAATTTCCAGCTTTGCTAAAACTTCGCACAATTGTTTAGTGACCAAAATATAGGTAAAATCCGAAATCGTAGAATCCCGTGTTCAAGTAATGAAGATTTAAAAAAAAAATACGATTTGGGCGCCGCTGGACAACATTCAAGCTTTCATATATCAGTAGACAACTGAAATAATGCAAAAATAAAAACATCGTTCTATTCATAATCGA
This sequence comes from Lepisma saccharinum, assembly GCA_022664845.1. Taxonomy (NCBI): domain Eukaryota; kingdom Metazoa; phylum Arthropoda; class Insecta; order Zygentoma; family Lepismatidae; genus Lepisma; species Lepisma saccharinum. Next base: position 29,703 of record JAGDQP010016709.1, read on the forward strand.
ATATAAGTTTTATAATATCTCAGAGTCTATTCACTTAACTTAAATTTTTGATATTAAAGTACTTTTTTTTAAATTTTGAAATCCGACTTCTGAATCATTCCTATGGATGCGGTCTAGCACTGGCAGATCGACTAATCGCAATTATTTTAATGGTTGGTGTGAGAGTGTTTTTGGGTAATGGTAGTTCAAAACCACATTTATATTCCATATTTCACTTCGCCTGACTTTGGCGGCCATATTTGTGTAATGATGCGCACATAATTCTCGGTATCCAGGTATTTACGGAATCCTGTTTTTCAGCGCAGGCAAGGTGTATCTTCTTGAATTAAAACCTATAGGACTCTGCATGGTACAGTCTAGTTTTAAGTGGTAACATGTCCCTAGTCATTGTGTCGGTTCCAAAATGCTGTTGGATAATGTACAAAATTACATTTTCAAGATCACTTTCTATATAGAAGTTCTGTTTTCTGTGGCTTGAAAACCTGTAGTGTTGTACATCCCCAGAAAATTGTGAGCCTCAGATTTAATTTATTCTTATGCTAAGGAGGATTAAACATATGGTTTTCTAATATTATACCAAAGTTTGAAGTAGAAAATATATAGTGGGGAACCTATTAGGAATCTGCAATTATCACAGATTCGAATACTGTAGCCTAGTTTTGAGCTGAAAGAATATTGACTTTTGAGATTCCACTGTTAGTTATCTGTAATATGAGCTAGTTCAGATATTCCTCAATATGTTACACATAAGTGAACGAATGGTATTGTTATTTCGCGTTAAAACATTTTAGGGCATCTATGTGTGTACCCGCGAATTATCACAGTTCTTGTTGGTCCCGTTTAGATGTGGGGTCCAGCGTAGTAAATTAGCACGGAAATAACGTATCTCGAACATGGTTATCCTTGTACCCAAGTACATTATGGATGATTTCTAAAGAGGTGGATGGGAGCTGCAGACTAAGTATAGGGAGTAGAGCATCAGATGCCCAGGAGTTGGGGGTTGATTCCTGCCCAGGTCACTTCTTTTACCCTTCTCTAAAAGAAAATTTCGGTTTATCTATTATTAACTACATTTAGGAAGAACATTTAACTCTTGTGAAAAAAACACGATTGCGTTTATTCTTTCCCTCTTTACTATTGCGGAAAATTCCTCATCCCAAAATCATAGACTGTAGTAGACCGTCTGAATCTCATAACCATCAATACTATAACAGACAGTTACACTTTCATATGCAAGTCATTGAAAGTAGCCGTTTATCGTTGGATTGATAAATTCAGTGTGTAAAAAGCATGCAAATCTTCTAACAAATTAGATGTTTATCTGTGTTTCCAGATGAAATGGTATTACTTGTTAGTTGTAACATTCATATCATATGAAAAAGGATGCGAACACATTACACTGAAACAAATAAACAAATTATCGTTTTCTTACAAGTGAAATATATCCATTATTTCTTTATAGTTAGTCACAAAATACATTAAAATACTTACAAAGAGACAACTAATACTGAGAAATTGGTAGGTACTCTTAGTAATTCAATCACAGACACGCAAAACCAAAAAGTTATGAAATTCATCAAAATTATAAATAATTTATTTAAAACTTGTCTCCTCCAATAATTACTTAACATGGATGTAATATGTACATAATAACATGTGCATACACACAGCACTGTTATATTCTTTTACACATTGGAGCCACGAAATGCATCCTTCTGCAATGCAGCATTTCTGTAAGAAACGCTTATCATGTCACAATCTTCAAATAGTAGCTTAATAACACTCAGGAAATTACACATGAGACAATACGAGCATGGAGTTAGACAGAATCATACGAACATGACAAAAAATTATTATAAAAAAAACAACAACAAAACCTCTTTGAAATTACTTGGGTTGCTTTTGAATAAATTACTTCAGCGGCTTTTCAATAAATAATGTGATATCAACGTTAAAATTCGCGAATACATAAAATTTAATTCCAAGGAAATTTTGGATTGTTGTGCATGCAATTTTATTATTTCATTTTTAGTAACCACTTATCATTGTGTACAACAGATCAGTGGACAAACCAAGAAATATTCGGTTGACAACATTAGGCGAATTTAAGGATAATACACTCCATGATTCACGATACTTTTTTCTCTTAGAACCAGGTAGTGCTATTTAAGAGCTTTTAATACATTACCCATACTCCATACAATGTCAGAGAAAAATAAACACTGCTTACTCCCATGCGTATAAATTACTTATTCTGATAACCAGATATGGTAAATAAAAGTCAACAACATGGTAGAACACAGAACTGGTGTAAGGAATCATGCTAATAATATTCCGGAAGAGATTATTAAAATATTTCCAAGTGAGTATTAAACTGTTATTTCCAATGATTTTACTAGCCCTATATTTCCCCTGAATTCCACTAAAATTCGTAATAGACCTCTGCTCCTGTGAGAAAAGAACAACCTTGTCATTTCCCAAAGTCACTGCGCTGAACTGACCTATATCAGAAAAAGAAAGAAAATGAGAATTCTCGAATTCATATAAATACAAAATTCTCAATCGATGGAGAGGCTTTCGGCTCTAGACGTTACGCCAGAGCAGACTCTGTACTTCATAGTCAATTAAAAAACTTAAAGTACAAAACGTTTTGTTCTTAGTTATTTCGTTAGGTTTCTTTAAAGTTTGTGAATATTATAACTTTGAAAATTTACTTGTGTTAAAGTGTCAATGAGACTCAGTTCCATCAGTCTGACGAACATGAAACGATTTAGACATTCTTGCTTGATAAAGAATACAGTGAATACGAACAACCTACTGATATTTTTCTTTGGTGTTAGGTCCTTCCAATAAACTGCACGAGCTTAAGAAATTTTGCGATTCATCATCTCGAGTTTCCCTGACCTGACATCTAAGAGTAGAAGTGAGTAATTGTATTCTGTCATGACTGCTTCTATTTGTTGTAATTTTGTTACATTTGAGCTGTGGAGTGATGTCACATTGTACTTGTAAATAATTAGCCAAATGTACTTGTACCGATCCACTGTCTGGCGTGTCTCACTGATGTTATCTTATGTTCCATCAAATCGAATTTTTGTTTTTCGTGCCCCTGTTTTGTCGCATGTTTGAATTAACAATTAATGGTTTCGTTCATGTTTCGCAGAAATCCGAACGCCCTCGCAGTTGCTAAGAGCTCTACCGCCCGGATTCTTGTTCGTCCCCACAACAAACCTTTGCACCCAGATGAGTGCTCTCTTAGATATGCCACTTTCTTTTGCAGCCATTATCTCTCTTACACAAGCAACACAACAAATTACCCAAAAGTAAGTTATAACAATGACGTATTAATGTACTCATCACGTGCTTGCCTTCGACACAGAGCATTGTAAGTTTTGTTGTATACTGTTCATCTATATTGCTGGTTATTTCATGACAAAAGCAAGATAATATTATTCTGGTAGAAGTTAAGTTGCCGATCCAAGTTACCTTTCCATAATTTGATGTTAAATCTAATCTAAATATCTTTAGTTCAAAAACTGAGGTTGGAACCACAGAACATTTCTCATCGAAATTTCTTGATTTTTGTTATACTTAAAATCTCTATCCTCATGCTTCAAATTTGTTGAGATAACTACTTACCCAGAGTAATATACTGGGAGCTCAATTTCGTCTCAGAGCAGAGTGGAACGTGCTTCTCTCTAAAATTTGAAACATTCACTTATTTGGAGTAGCTTCATTGGAGTAGCTTATTTGGAATATCTTAAGAAAAAATGCACGATTAATAAAAAAAGTATGCCTTTACCAATTCATCAGTTCTACTCTTCGATCAGTAATAGGGAAGCTAAACCTTATAAATACATCTAATTTTCTGCTTCATTTGTAACATCATCACTGGAGACATGTTGCAGAAGTGATAAAAGGTGATATTAAGTTTTACAAAAAAAAAAAGTGAATATAATTCTTGTATTGTACTATATTAGTTGTTATTGGAAACCATGTTTGAGAATTCTGTTCCACTTTCTATATATCGATACGTAAGCGTAATTGCCGTTCTGATGAATACCCATTACTACGAAATGGATTGAACTGCATTTATAGCCTTTAGGATCTTTGAGTCAGAGTAGGGAAATATGTAGTAAGGTTGTTGGGTGTTGCAAAGGAAAGAATTTAATAATGTCATCCTGTAATTACTCTGAAATGACTGAGGAATAGTCTTGGTAACCCACAGCCAACATTGACGGCCCATAGATTTGAAGTTAGCTGTGACAGAGGAAAATTCTTTGTAATCCTCAGTTAGTACGACAAGTCGCAGGTTTAAAGTTAAGTGTTTGCGAATACAAAGCCAATGTTCCACTATCAGACGTATGGTTTCTGCCTTCCATTACTCAGTTTTTCAAATTAAAACACTTCGGTAGTGGTTATATTAAAACACTTCGTGTAAGTACGCATGTGGGAATATTATTAATTTACCAAAGTTACTTGAAGTAAAGTTATATGGTGAACTATGCTTGGTGTGTGATTTGTGTGTGTATGTATTTGTGTGTGTGTGTACGTGTGTGTATGCGCCTATTTCTTTTATGTGTGGTTTGGGTTTGTATGGTTTGACTAGATGGAATTGGATGATATAATCTGGAAGAAAAATCGGCATAATTCTTGGTTATGTCCTAAAACTGGACAACTGTTAGACTATCAAAAAATTGCCTATGAATGCCTTCAACAAAATCCTTTCTCTAGATAAATTTTTACAGTTCTGCTGAAGAATCCATTATAAAAAATAATATAGAATGTGTGATTTATATGTTTAAAGTTTATCTCTTTTACTTATTTCTGCCAATATAAATTTATATTAATCATTAAATATTCTGTTTTTCACAGGTAAATTGAAAACGTGCGATATTCAAGGATTAGCATGTATTGCACGTGAGAAAGGTAATCATATTAATTTTCTATTGTAGTTTGGAAAAATGAGTTCACATTTTAACCGTTTTAACATTATATTTAACCAACATAATTTCTGTGATAGTGGGAAATCCACGATGAAAGTGAAAGTAGATTTTGAAAGTGGGAATCACTTCAGGTGAGATAGATCTAGGGCAAATAATACCAACAAAGGCAGTAGAAATTACATTCAAGAATCACATTTGTAGACAGAACCACATTTAATCTATAGCATCCTATTGCAAATTACCTCAAATTCCAATTATCAGGCACCAAATTGGATCAATATACTAAAATATCATTAGGTCTTATTACACATAATAAAACAGAAAATATTTCATTCATAAGGCCAAAAGGCTGTCTTATAATTTCAAAACCAAAGCAAAGCTAATTCAATAAATAAAAATATTGTATTTTAAATTTCGTTCTTTCCCGAACCCAAATTCGTTTTAAAGGTAATTTGCAAACAAGGTACTTTCCCGTGCATTCCTGCAGATAACTGCCTAGATCTTGCCCAGTATAGAATGCAATGGTGAACTTTTGTCATTGTGTCAATGAATTTGCGAGTTCCTTATGCCAGATGGATCGATAATTTTTTGTTACTTGAGCTTTATCTTTCTACATTGAAACATCACAGATATCATATTTTCAGTTTATTCACAATTCATTTAAAACTATATTTCAAAATATATCTGGATTGTAAAGGCTATCATAACATGAATTTGATAGAATACTTTTTTAGTGGGCATAACTAACACAGAATGTACTAATTAAAACATAATATGCAACGAAAAACACATGTAATGCTTCTGCAGCCGGAAAGAACTTACCTCATGAAAGTACCCATGTCTTGAATGCTCACTGTCACACACGATTATTAACTCATTTTAATCACACATAAACAGATTTCTGAATGACCCTACTCGCGTTGTACTCGGAAAGGGAAAATTGAATTTTTAGGAAATTTTCTTATATAATCTCGTTTATACGAATTCTTAGTTATCTTATTAGCGGCCTATTACTGCTATGACGGTGAAAGTGTACACATAAGAAAATGCGCTCGTGTGCTTATAGTTAATTTGCCAAATTTCAACACAATCTAAAGAATATATTCATACGGTAAAATATGGGAACCATATTATATGTAATGGATTTAATGCAGGAAAATATTTTTATAGTAGCAGTACATATTGCCTTTACTCTAAATGCCACACACTTCAGATTCACGACTCATTTCCTTTGGATTTGCATATGATTTTGATTGACATCGTAGGCATTGGTCTATAAGATTATATGGGGGTAATGGAAATATTTAGGAAATTTACCTAAAAATAATAATATCATCGTTGCGAATTTTGGACGCTCTGGGGACCCAGTTATTCCACTGACGATTAGAATAAATGTGTTGAAAATACTTTGGTTTGTACGTAAATAATTCCCCGAGTTTAATTATAATCCATTACTTATATGTGACAATAGTAAAATAAGTATGAGCACTAAAGTTATAATGGAAATTAATGCTATTTATACTTGGCATATAAAATGTTAAATAGATTTCTAATTACAAAATGAATTTATATAAGAAATATCCATACCTCGCTTTATTTGTAACTTACTTTTAATGCATAAAGTACCTTATTTGAACTGGAATAAGCTGTCCAATGAAACAACTCTAATGGGACTACGATGCCACTGTGCGATGGTATACTGAAGTATCAACATAGAAAAAACACATTTTAGTTCCCAAGTTCAAAGAGAAAGAAGAAGGGGCGGAAGGTCAATAGAGGGAGGCAAGTTCTGCTAGGTAACTGGATATTCGTTTCAAGTGGCTCAAATTGTATCTGTAATTTCGACGCTCGCCTTTGTACGCCAAAGACGTGTGACAGCAAAATAAATCATTATGACTTCACCACGCACCGTTAAATTGTGTGAATGCGATGTTCACTTCAAATTACACACTAATAATACCAATAAACAATTGGAGTTCCAATAAACAAGAAAAATGCACAACCAGGACTACATTTATTTTACCGCCAAAAAATATATATTATTATATCACTATTTTTTTTATATAATAAATATCACCACATCTGTAATGGTCAAGAAACATGCATGTCCTTGGCAAAACTGCCGAATAGATTTGCGTATACTTCTTTAAAAGACTTTTAGTATTCTTTCCAATCGTTCCTCACTTACTAGTTTTTTTGGCACTAACTTCCTCACTTAACACGGCAAACTTTTACGACAATTCTGTATCCCACCGAACAAAGAATGACGGTTTGGTGGTTCATGTACATGGCAGTACTTTACTTTCTTACATACTGTAAAATACTACATTATACTTACATGACACAAAGATGAAGCGGGTACGTTCTAGTAATAATGTGGCCTGCTACCTACTAAAATGTCTTAAATATTTTTTCCTACAAAAAAAAAAAAAAAACAACAACAGACAATTGTATAGTTAGTGTTTTCCGAAGTACTTGCACACTCTGCATAATTACGTTTTCTCTTGTGATTGCTAGTCGTTGCAATTTCAATATATGAATATACCATATATTCCCAATGTTGCTTTCAAGCAACATTAATATCAAATGCATAACTACAATATCTAAAATGTTAGGAAGTCCAGAATTCAGTTCAAGATAATAACAAAAGTTTATTTAGAAAATTAATACTTTGGCAATCATGTCGTAAGGTACTAGTTACCAGTTTGAAATATAATATTTAATTACTTGCTTAAGGGCGCAAGATTCTGGTTTGGATTAATCAAACAAAGTACGCAGTGGGTTAGTAAAGTTCTCTATAGTGTATTGAGAGAATATGCCATACATTTTGGTCTAGGAGACATTGTCAAAGAAACAGAATAACGAAACTTTGCACAACTAGGTATTAACCATTCATGCTTTTATCTGCTCTAGAAGTAGGTGAGCCTACATATAAACTAAGTATATGGCCTCTAAAATGACTGATAAAACCTTCATCTTACCCCAGACATTAATGTAACATGCCAGTTAATTGTGGGATAGATAATATGTCATAATTAAGATATAAAATCATAATAGTGAAATAAAAAATGTATACAGTTATACATACCTACATAATCTATAGCATGACTGAAATAAATAAAAAAAGTATAGAACTATGTAGACCTCTTCTGAAAATAGGTGTTATATGGTTATCACCTGAACGACATCTGTTTGAAGAGCAGCATTCTCTTCCTCATGCCAAAATGAATGGCACTTCAATTTACTGCAGTAAAAAAAATGTATGTTTTCAGTGAAATGCGAAATTATTTCTTTAACACATATCTAACCGTCTATTAAATATACATCGAACAGCCCTACCCCAGCTAATAGAGTGTTGGTTTTGAATTTGATGGATCGTGGGTTCAATCCCTGTCGCGCTTATGATGACTGCGGTATACCCGGATTATCCTCAGTAACACAAGATGATTGCTTTGATGATGCTTGGTAAATGGGCCTTAGTGAGCTTCCTTCCTACATAGTAACACCACATCTATTCTGATCTCAGCAATAGATGTGCGTGATGATATAAAAACATTTTGAACACCTACGTAGATTAACAATTAGAACACCTTGGTATAAGTACATTCTATTAGCGAATAACAGTTCAAAATATTGTATAACCAGGAAACGATAAAATAAACGATGTTTTAATTGAATGTATATTGTTAGTTGTCATTTTTCCACAACCATCGGTGTAAGACGCCAGTTCATCTGTTTCTGACCAGCTTTTTTTAAATTTTACCCCCGATAAGAACCATGGCGGTTGTAATTCTTGTCTTCCTACAGGTTGCTCACAACAGACTTGTTTCTATTAGTTTGCGAACCTGACCAGTCTCTTACATTCAAATCAAAGTCACAGCTCCAAGGATAACGTGAGTTTTACATTCGTGAAAAATTTGGTTTCACATACTCCGTACCAACTGAAATACATAAAGAATTTAACACAGGATTAACATTTATATCGTAAGATGAAATGAAACAATAATTTACAGTACATGATAATCTGGTATAATTGAGAGCTATTTATATGCAAGGCAAAATTCCGTGCAGTTAGTGCAAATGAGGGTTCAGGCATTATTCCATGCTATAATAAAACTCTCAAAATTTGTTATTTATTACCCTTACCTCATAACTTAAGCTCTAAAATCACAAAAGTATTTTATAGATGTTTCTTCACTATATGTTCGAGTACATAGATAAAATAGACCACCTCTAGATAAAATATTGTAAAAATCCCTACACTACAGTGTTCACTGTTTTGGCTTAGGTCGGTTTATTTTATGACCCCAACTCTGGTATAACAAGCGCTCTTTACGATATAACATAATACTCCAGAGCGGTAAATGTGAGTAGTCACGATCAATTTCTTTTAGCACTAACTTAACTAAAGAACGGCGTGTAAAATACAGTAATATAGTTAGGAAATAATCTGTAAGTATAACATAAATCAGTGAAACACACTTATCTCTTTGAGATGATATTGTATATACATGACATACAATATATGCATACATATTTTTTTTCTGTCCTTTGTGTACTGTTATTTCTACATTGCTCCAAGCGGCATTTCAGTTCAATTATATGAATGAAACATTATTCGTAGTATTGATAATTATGAAATTATATAGAAAGTGGTTTAAGTTCCGTAGAGCAGTCAACTGAAAGGTACAATTTATAGAGTAGTTGATGTTAAAGAAATTTCGAGCTCCTGGATACTAAAAGGTATAAAATGTGCCATCTTTGAACCGATACGCGAAGATTGTTTTAAGGTCTTAAGCTCTCTCGAAAGGAAGCTCAAACAAGTAAATTCACAAGTTCGTTTAATCTCCGAATAAACTAAGGACAGGTTGCTCTGTTCACTTCAAAATACCAAGAACAGCTCGAGTCACAGGGGGACGAAGCTATGGTTTTTATAGTTCGCTTGATATTATTAATTGGGCTCCCCTTGAACAATTCCAAGACACATTAACGGAAACTTTTAAATGTGTTCATCCCAACCGAAGGTAAAAACCAAAAATGAAAATAAATGTTTGTTGAAATATTAACAAGAATGAAAATTATAGTGTATGAGCAGATATGAATATTGGTGTTTGTGTTTGTGAATGAAAAATACAATTTGACATTAACAGCTCTTCGAGTCATTACTATTATGATTCCATACTGTTAATTCCTCTTCCACATCTGAATCTTTTATCAAACGTGTACTGAGATTACAATAGTCCTTTTGAATAATCTCTGAAACCGGATCTTTGCCCTTCAACCTCTGGACTTACAGTCAGAAAATCCAAAATCAGTGCACTTCGCGCCCAAATTTAAGAAAATGTTCCAAAAATATATTTCCACAAAATATGCTT
>JAGDQP010016710.1:3898-19815 GCA_022664845.1 Lepisma saccharinum
GGCATTTTTTTGAAGGAATAGTCCTCTCTAGGCCCCGCTAATTATGTAATGTAATTTTTAAAAAATATTTTCATTATCAGGGCGACATGTAGATTTAATTTTGTAAATCTTGTTCAATTTGTACAAATTTTAGGGGGGTTGTGTAAATAGAAAATACTATATATATTTTTTTGGTTTCTTCATCATAGGCTGAAGGGCTATGGATCCTGAAAGTTTGGTTCCAATCCTTCCAGTCTTTCTAGGCTAGACTCAAGAGCCGAACCCTAAATAAAGTAATATAAAACAGTAAATCAAAGGTTTTATGTTCCAATCTTACTTTCAAGGATATTGATCCCACCAATTCTAAATCCGTGTTGTTAAATATTTTAATAAATTGTTTTTGTTGATGGAGTTTAGTTATATCCCCAACTAGCATCAAGGTGGATAAAGAGATGAGATTTTTATTGAAAGTGGTGTTAATTACTCAATCTAAACTTTCTGAGACTACGTTAAAAGTTATCATATTCTTGTTTTGAGTGCTTGAGAATTGTTTAACTGCTCCGTTTGTTGTAACACTAAAATGTCTTTTAAAAATCGTGCATAAGTCACCTTCGATTCGTCTTCTTGATTTGAGATAGGCGATTCAGCAGATTCTAAATACGGTATTCCTCTGACTTAGAATCTTACTCCTGCTGCTGAACAACTGGTGGTCACCTCGAACGACAGATTTCTGCTACGTGACCATTTTTTTTCAAAGGAAACAACATAATTTCGCTGCAAAGTAATTGTTGTATTCTTTCTTAGAGGGATGAGGTCCTCCACACATGTTTTGAACATTTGGCTTAGATCTTACCTTAACGTGTTTGTTTGGGAACTGTTCCAGTTGCTGCACTTGCTGTAAATGTGTTGATGATTCGTACATTTTTTGATAAAAAAAAATGTAAGACTTTTCCACTTGCTCATCCTCAGTTATGGTATTAATTGCTTTCTCCAACGTTAGTTTGTGGTCTGCTAAAAGCCGTTTCCTAATGTCTTCACGGAAGACACCAACTACTATTTGATCTCGTTGCAGGTCGTTGAGTGAATCACCATAATCACACTTTGTTGCTTGTTTACAAAAATGTCGTACGAATTCCGCTGCTGACTGTACTTGAGACTGGCGCATTATATGGAATCTATATCTTTCTATGATTATATTCCTCTTATTCACACAGTGTTCTTTTAACACCTCCTCAATCTTGTCAACTGATTGTTCCTGAAGTTTATCTAGAACAAATAAATCTTTCAAGGTAGAAAACAAATCGTAGCCCACCTTAGGAGGTATAAAGCTACTTTTCTTTCCGGCTTCACATTGTGAGCTTCACAATATGTACTAAACTAGTATTTATGTAAACGTCGATATCCATAAGATTCGGATCGAATCTCTCCAGATATTAGACATCATAATGGATATTGCAAGTTAAATCCACACAGAAGATATAAAAATGTACTACAACACACTACAAGTTCCAAAATAACCAGTTAGAAAATCCCTCGTTGGGCGCATAAATTCAATCTCCATAAGCGGCTGCGCCAACTAAAATTTGCTAAGTTTGGATTTTGTTTAAAGTTGAAATAATCAAAATAAAGAAACATCCATTTGCTGTATGGTCGAAATTTCCCTTAGCAAATTTATAATAATAAATTTCATACTTGATTGCATTTTATTGCACTAGTAAAGCAGCTGGTTAATAGATATGATACAATTACTTACTAAACATGTATGTTGTAACAAACAAGAATCAACTGTACTTCTAGGTTTAAACTTTGATGATATATTTCCGTTTCTGTTCATCCAAATTCAATGCTGTTCAAATATATAGCTAAAACCCGAGACATGCGTGATGCATGCTTTACACTCGGCCTGCCATGTTCGGTTCTCTAGATGAAGTATAACAACCAATCAAATATAAGTTCGATTTTTTTTGCTGTTTACAGCAACCGCCAAGAAAACAAAAACTAAATATTATGTAGCAACGACAGTGTTGCTCGAACATAAACCATTAATTAATGGAAACATACAATATCCCTACATCTACTTAACAGAAATGAACAGCTAATATTTTGTGTATGGCTTTTCAGTTTGACCTTCCTTCACTTTACTTCGATTGGGGGATGCGTCCCCCTTTATCGTAATCAGACACTCTCTGGCGGACTGCGCCTCCATGGTACAAATATACCACCCACCAGGGGGCCTGCGCCCCCATATGTTTTTTTCCTCTATATTCGTAAACTACTCGTCATGGTACAACTTCATACCAAATTTCGTTTGTCTAGCTTTAATGGTTTAGAAAATGGTTTTTGTGTGGTGATTTTGATTTAATGATAGCGATTTTCCCAAAATTTTGACTTATAGCCCTAAACTACTGGTTATGATACACCTTTATGCTAAATTTCGTATCTTTTGTTAAAACGTTGTGGAAAATGGATTTTTAAGTCCGCCATTTTCGATCCAAAATGGCGTCTTAGGATACATTGTGTAATATTTATTAACCCACTAATGATATTGTACCTCCATGCAAAATTTCATTTCAGTAGCCCTAGCGGTTGTATTCTATACAACAATGAGTTTGGCAGCCATTTTGGATTCAAGATGGTGTCTTTCAACACTTTTCGTAAAATTTTCGTAACCTACTGGTGATATTCTACCTTCGTACCAAATTTCATTTCAATAGGCCCAGCCGTTTAGGCTGGATATTCTATACAATAATGGGTTTAGTGGCCTTTTTGGATGTTTTATTATATTGTCGTGACTTACACGTGTAGACACAACTAAAAATAAAATTTCATTTCTCTAGCTCAAACGATGTCGAAAATGATATTTGGGCGGCCATTTTGAATACAAGATGGCGACTTTCCCAAGATATTTTATTATTTTCCTAAACTACTAATGATGTTACACCATTTTGCTAGATTTGGTGCGTCTACCTCAAAGGTTGTGGAAAATGAAATTTTAAGTCCGCCATTTCGGATACAAGATGGCGTCTTTAGCTAAACTGTGTAATATTGTATTAACCGACAATTGATAATGTACCTTTATACCAAATTTCATTTCAATAGCCCCAGTAGTTAAAGGTACTGTATCTATTCTATACAAGAATGGGTTTGGCGGCCATTTTTAATCCAAGATGGCGACTTTTAGAAAATTTGAAAATATTTTCCTTGCCTACTGACGATAATGTACCTCCATACCAAATTTAATTTCAATAGCCCCAGCCGTTTAGGCTCTCTATTCTATACAACAATGGGTTTGACGGCCATTTTGGATGCAATATGGCGACTTTTTCAAAATGTTGGATTTTTCCCTTTACCTACTCATAGTTCTACACTTCCATACCAAATTTGGTGACTGTAGCGCCAGTAGTTTGGCCTGGGAATTTATATGGATGAGTGAATCAGTGAGTGAGTGAGTGTCCATGGGGCTATATAGTATGTGGACTCGCTATGCTTCGGGTTGTATAGCATATAGACTCCGTGGGAACTGCGCTACCAACATGGGGGTTTGGGGGGAGGCTTTGCCCCCTTTATCATAATCAGACACTCTGACGGACTGAGTCTCCATAGTACAAATATACCAAGCACAGGGGGAGCTTCGCCCCCATATGGGGGTTTTACACAATTTTCTTATGACCTACTCTTCATGGTACACGTTCATACCAAATTTCGTTTGTCTAGCCTTAGTGGTTTAGAAATGGGTTGTCGGGCGGCCATTTTGTATTAAAGATGGCGACTATTTTAACATTTTATTATATTGTCGTGACTTACTCGTAAAGATACACTTTCAAACATAATTTAATTTATCTAGTTCAATCGGTGTACAAAATGGGTTTTCGGGGGGCCATTTTGGTTCCAAGATGGCGACTTTCCCAAAATTTTGTAATATTTTCCTAAACTACTCGTCATAATGAACCTTTCTGCCAAAGTTCGTATCTCTAGATCTAATGGTGTGAAAAATGGAATTTTAAGGTCCACCATTTTCGATCCAAGATGGCCATTTTGAATACATTGTGTAACATTTTCGAAACCTACTAGTGATGTATCTTCGTACCAAATTTCATTTCTGTAGCACCAGCCGTTTAGGCTGTGTATTGTATACAGCAATGGGTTTGGCGGCCATTTTGTTCGAAGATGGCGACATTTCCAAAAATTGAAAATATTTTCGTAACCTACTAGTGATATTGTACCCCCATACCATATATCATTACAATAGCCCCAGTCGCTTAGGCTCTCTATTCTATACAATAAACGATTTGGCGGATATTTTGGATCCAAGATGTCGACTTTTTCAAAATGTCGGATTTTTTCCTTTACCTACTCGTGGTTCTACACCTTAATACCAAATTTGGTGTTTCTAGCTCCAGTAGTTTGACCTGTAAATTTTGAGCAAATTTAATGTTGAATGCTGTAGTGTATGTAACCCATAGTACAAAAGGCTACGGACCACTTTTATCCCTACCTAACCTAGCAGAGATTACAGAGGCTATGGTCCAACCTACATAGCAGAGATTCCATGCCGTCCAGGCAACGAATAACCTACCATAGCAGAGGCTACGAACCCCTATTTAACATAGCAGGGATTCCAGCACAGCCCCGTCGTCCTCGCCCATACCCAGAGATTTCAACATGGCCGCCCTCCATGGTTAGGTTTTATAAAAGGGAACGAACCTCTATTTAACATAGCATAGATTCCATTCAATCTAGAGTCACCGTGTCGCAGTTTTATAAAAGGCTACGAACGCCTATTTAACATAGCAGAGATTCCATGTCTTCTAGGCTAGCCCTACACACCACATTATCGAGTAACATATCGTCTGGGCTAGAGCCAATGTCAATTTCCAGCTACTATTTAAAATAGTAGAGATTACATGCCGTCTAGACTACTCCCAAAATAACATGTCGTCTAGGCTAGACGAGGTCAAATGTAAATATTTAACAGTGAGACATATTGAGTTGTTGAATGTTCTAATGTATTTAACCCCTAGTACAAGAGGCTACGAACCATCTTTCAGCCCTATTTACCATAGCAGCGATTACAAAGGTAATGGTCCAACCTACCATAGCAAAGATTCAATGTCCAGTTTCCAGCTACTATTTAACATAGCAGAGATTCCAACATAGCACAAATTATAGAGGCAATGGTCTAACCTACCATATCAGAAATCATGTCGTCTAGGCTAGAGCCAATGTCAGTTTGCTAAGGCAAAATAATTAACAGTGTATATCTCGTAAAGGGCAGGATATATTGAGATTTTGTTTTCACATTTAGTATGAGGGCATAGAAAAGTATTTGAGAAGAAAGTGGTGAACTCGAGGTCAAAGGTCAAATAGTTAACAGTGTGTATTTCGTAAGCGGTTAAAGATATTGAGATTTTTTTTACATTTGGTATTAAGGAACTGAACAGTATATGTGAAAAAAGTTGTTACTTCGGGGCCAAAAGACAAATATTTAGCAGTGTATATTTCGTAAACAGCAAGACATACTGAAATTCTGTTTTCACATTTGGTATGAAGGCAATATAACCAACTTATGAAAAAATACTATTTTAAAAGTATTTCCTTATATTATACTACAATATTTCATTATACATAAAAGACTATAGTTACTTTTCCAAAAAAAATACACAGGGCTCTACCAAAGTTTACACTGTAACATAAATTTGAAGTCTTAGCATTATTTTGTGTATACTGCTAACTGAAATCATCTGGCTATTTATTTCGCGACCAACGCACACAGATGGTTTACTGAGAATTTAATCTCGCACCAGGGACAAACATACACACACACACACATATGGTTTACGGAGAACTTAATCTCACGCTAGTGACCACTCGCATAAACGAATTAAGCATAATATCATTAACATTAGTGTTGGCGATCGAGAATTTATTTAAGAACTCATGTAGTGAATAAACAAATGCACGACAAGCTAAATAGAGAAAACAGTAGTATCCACAAAATTGTGATAAATCACCTTGAATGCCTCTATTATTCCATATATTAAATAAACAGTTGCGTTCTAGAAACTTTATATGATACTATATATACGGTGGAAGCCCATAGCTATCCACACATTCACCATGCTCTGCATTATATATATAACTGGCAACCACGTGCTCGCCGGGCTTATTTCTGGGATCAATATTTATAATTAACGCTGAAGGTAGTGTAGGAATAAAACGAGGTAATTGATTTGCAGCACATACACCTATAAAATGACCCCGACGCAAAGTCTCCTGTAATGCCTTGTAGAGTTAAAGAATATTCAAATTTTCTTCAATCACTATATATATTTCGTTGGAAATCAATTTCCAGTTCAGAAGAGAATTAATTCACCGCAAATAACTACTGTTACAGTAGATGGTAGTGCTTGGTTAAAATGATCTTCTAATCGTACACTTCCCTGTCGCTTGGGACTAGTGTGAAATGACGCGCCGGCACTAGAATCAGGAGTTATATCAAACACCAGTAGAGTATAACCATTAGTAAATTCGGCAAGCGAAATATCATTACCTTGATTAGAATAATAAATACTACAACCTGTAAATAACGTAGAATACGCTTGAATATATAGCTTATTATCAAAATCTGACTGTAGTGCTTTAGATGAGACGGGAGTTCCGTCAACATACAATGTAAAGAATGACACAGTGAAATGCTTAAAATTAAACGAATATGTCTTATACGTTCGGTTGAAAGCGGAATTAGTAACAAATCCAATAATAATACGTTACAAATCTGGAAGTGTAGTGTCCATAATACCTTGAGATAAAGTCTCGTTTTTTACCTGTACCTTTGTTATAGGATATTTTACTCTAAATTAAGGATTATGTAATACTTTATTTTGTGCTATTTTCACCGTGCGCTGTACATCAACCTTTTTTACAAGCAAAGTTGCATCTGTAATTACAACTCGACCCTCAGCCGCAGCTTCACATATTAGACAAAATACTGGTTTCGCAGAATCAGCTTAATAGGTAACTGTATACCACTCAAAAGAAATTTCTCCTGGTTAAAAATATCACCGTGAATATACCCAAGTAATTCAAAGGGCTGACTTAACCTTGTGAGAGAAGAACGTTGTTTAAAACCAGAATTACCACTATCAGCCACACTGTCCATATGACCGACAGTACCTTTAAACCACATTGCCGTCTGAAGATGCGTTGTATTTGCATTAGCGTTATAATTCAATAGTTTTTCAATATACGAGCGGTAGGGATATGTATGTGAAGAATAAAGAATTAGTTGATTATTCAGATATATCTGTACCTCGCTGAACATAGTGCTGAGAAAATCAGTAACAGGACCAATTTTCTTATCGGCAGATGTTAAATAGAACCAGTCAATTTTAGTAATTTTAGCCTTAATATGTAGCATTGTATGTGGTAAATCAATATAATCATGAACATGGCCGGGAACTACAATCTCTATCGGAGCACTATGAGCTATTGACGTAACCGGCTTATACGGCACTGTGTTATTACCAATAACATTTGTTTGAGTGGGTAGTCCTGCAAATAGATCTAATTCTGATTTCGTACACTCACACTGCATTTTTGCTTGTCTGCTATTAATACTCACACTAGTTTATTTTTATCATACTGTATTATGCATCACGTCTACAAACATGTAGTTTTATACATACACTGCCATATTGGAAAGGAAGTGGATTACCCGTGCTATATCTTAAATCAATAATAATTTGATCAAACTCTTTACGTTGCACGGGTACATAATGAGGATTTTCAAAGATATGCACATTACTATCGCCATACGCAGAAGTGGCGCAACAGTATCGTCTACTAGCTGAGGCTCTACAATGTCGCTCTAAATATACATGAGTGTGGGTAGCGATTTCTGTAAATCAGGCGGATAACGCGTATGACGGACAATTGCGATATTTTCTGATTGCATATGATCAAATCCTAATATTTTCGCTAATTATGTTGATATTCGTACTTCTTTTATACTCTCGTCATCTTTTCTTACTCTACTGACCTCAATGCGTTTGAACGAAGCTTTAACTTTTAATTGTAAATTCAATTTATCACTTTTATAGTTAATTTGAGATAGAATATGGTCAACGTGATAATAATGACCGGTAATTATTTAAGTTATGTTCCAGATTTGTTTATCCTTGGCCCTGTAATAGATATTATTAGTTTGTCTCTAAACATTATGACATTACCCTGTATAATGTACCTCTACAACAGCTGTTTCCCACACACCTTTCTCCAGCACAAGAGGGTGATACAGTTTTCTAGTATAACATGCGAGAATATTTTCCGGGAAAAATTCCATAGATCTATTACTGGGTAGTGTGAGATAAAAACTAATACACTCCATAAATATCTCTCTTCTTCTTCCTTATTTTTCTTTACACCACCGCCTGTTTGCTAATTTTTATGTTTGTTCTTCACCGTCCTCCTAGCAACACTTTATTTTATTTTCTGATTTATTTAGCTGCCATTGATCTCTATATACATTATAGCAACTGCCTGCTTGATGTGTCTAATGTTGAAGATCAGGATCATTCATTATTATTTTTTGCTATATACACAAATATAGTACTAGTTTACAATATTGTATTGTTATTAATATTATTACCATCCTTTTTCAGGCATAGAAAAAGGTCTTATTTCCATTTTATTACCATACACATCTAAACTACGTCTTAACAGAGGACAGTGTGGACTCCAACGTTTATACTCTTTCAAGGGAATATTATAAAATTGCCAATTACCTAATTCTAAATTACAAAATGCGAATCATACAATATCAAGAAATCTAACAAAATAAAAACCACACTCTGCAAGTTGACGTGGTGGAAATTTCCATTGCCCTGTCTTTTAAATGTTGCTAACCGTTCTTTAAATACGATACAGGAATCCATGAATTAAATGAAGCAGAGTAACCCGGCCACCGAACAAGTATCCATTTACCACTAGATTCTAAAATTTCATCTATTTTGTAAACTTGGGGCAGTGGCACCGCTTGTATTTCCTCTTTATAAAATGTACCGTTAATTACGTCACTATTTAAATCCTCTAATACATAAACCAACTTCTTCTCCATATGCTGTATGTGTTTTATTTGAGATATTTCCAACGTCCAATTTTCTTTGTGCCCTTTTGCAAAATTTCGTTTTGCCTTTGTAATTCGCACAGTATCCCCTTCTTTATATATCTTTACCTTAACACTAACACTAGCCGATTTCACTAATCTATTCCACTCTTGTTGAAACATATCATGGTTCACAAGAGCGGGTGGTAATTTATGTGCCGTGTGCGGTCTAGAGTAATACCCCTGAACTAGTTTCGCCAATACATGAATATAACGAAATGTTTTTTAGAAGTAAAATATTTCCACATATTCTGCTTCAGACTGCGATTTAGACATTCTACGAGGCTAACATTAATATCAGGGTTTTCGGCTGTGAAAAGCGAATATTATGTTTTTGAGAAACGCTTGAATTGTTTTATTTAGAATCTCTGTACCTTTATCTGTTTGAAGACGTACGGATCTATGTTTGAGGGTAGATACAAATATTTTCTCGAATGACTCTTCAATATGTTCACCTGTTTTACTGCGGACCAACACTGCCCAAGCATACCGACTAAATAGATCAATCACTGTTAAAATATACCGGTAGACGTCATTATATTTGTGTGGACTTTGTAAATCAGCCAGATCCGCTTGCCACTGATCGTCGATGTTAAACACAAGATAGGGATTGCGTTGAAAATGTTTTCGCATTGGTGTATGCAATGTATGTGCCGGTTGTTCTTTTAACCATTCTTCCACTCGTAAAGGTATTGATTTCTTTACAGGTTCCATAATGCTGGAGCCGTTGAAAATGATGCAGGATGTACAGGAATGTAGTAGATATTAGCCAGCTTTTTCTTCATTATAGTTAATAGTTGCACCATCCCACAGCTTTACGTTTACGTGATGGTCCCGGATCCGATTCTTCTTCCTCCTCTGTTTTCAGCGGAGTGGCTGCAGCAGTCAGCTTTCGAATATACTCTATACGTTGAGGGTTACCTATATATTCTAAGGGTATATTTGATTTTGCTGATATTATAGCGAAGGGTTCCCAACCAGTGAGTGGAATATTTTTCTTACGACACCTAACAAAATCAGATATTAAATTTACTATATTAGCACCGGGGATTAATTTACCATATATATTAATGTTACCACATGCATCCCAATGAATATTTTGGTTCCGTTTTAATTTGTGTAATAAAGATCTTGCTTTACGTAAACAGGCTTCTGGGAGAGTAGATATTATATCATCACCATCGCTCTCCTCCTTCTTCACCTCATGATTCTTCGTAAGTGTGGTGGGTTTCTGAACAAAACGTAAATATTTTTGCAACATCTCTTTGTACTGTACTCATTTTTCTTCGACACTCATACTCTTATTACTTAAAAGTTGTTTCATTTCGTCATCGAGATTAGAAATAGTTTGGTAATGATGTTATTTTTCTGGCGAAATTAAAATAAGTTTATTCGCATGCTGCATAATTACTATTTAAACAAACTAGACAGCATGCCTCCTAGAATGGGTACAAGCAATGCGGTGAGATAACCACATTTTTGAACAATTATTAGTTTTTCCTTTTGTTTCAACGTCAGTCATTTCTTTACCAAATACCTAAGTTCATTTTTTATTATTTCCTCAGTCTATTTTTCTACTTTTTATTTAAAAGAACATTTTCTTTCAATACGTTATACGAACATTCATAAATAAAGCGAATTAATTCGGAATCTGCATTTTGTAATATTGCCTTACGTACTTTAGGTTTTGCCTTTGCCAGAAGGGTTAGTAAGTGTGCACTCTGCTTATTAATCATTTTTGTTCTTTCTTTGTACCCTGATGGCTATTATAGTAAAAATAGTTGTTAAAATATATAAAATATTGAAGTTATTTTATAAGTACATAAATATAATTGAAAGAATCCGAGGGGAAAACATTTGTTCGAACACGTGGATCGTCAGTGGTATTTTGTTTTAAATCAAATAGTAGATAACCATCAGCATTTCTAGTTGCGTCATCGTAGGCCTCCTGAATAAATTTTGAATTATTAGGATGCCGCTGACGGGCAAGATAATTAATTTGAGCTCGATCTCTAGGGTTTTCAAAACATATCATGTAGTGACTGTTTAAGGAAATATCTCGCATACTTCTGGCCTGGTGGAATATATTCTCAGTAATAAACATAGCACATAGATTACGATGGTGACTACCTTTAGTGAAGAAATCTTCAATCTGACCATCACACTCACGCATTAAATCGTCAATTATAATAAGATTTGGGCCTGTGTTCGCGGAGAAATCATCTATACAGGGTAAATCCTTTTTGAAGGTGCGCGTAAAGTATCGTATAAAACGTGCCACTAGCCATAACACAATATTATATTTTTCCGTTTTCCATTATACTGTTTTAAAAACTCTTTCACAATATACGATTTTCCACATCCCGTGGGGCCAGCTATAATGCATGTAAAAGATGTCTCCACTCCATATCTCTCTATACATATCCCAATCCATCTCCACTTATTCACCAGACCTTGCTCATATAGACTACCATCTGTTTGCGTTGATAGGCCACGCCCTCGCTAAGCAGCACTTCGATTCGTATGCAGACGTCCGAAAATGGCTTGATGAGTGGTTGGCCTCGAAAGAGCAGGACTTTTTTTTTTGGCGTTTTACCCACAAAGTGCCCAAGAGGTGGGCAAATTGTGTAGCTAGCGAGGGAAAGTACTTTGAATAATTTCCTTTGTGCTTTCTATGAACACACCATGTGTTTTGCTGACTATAAATCAGCGTATTTAAGCTTATACACCTGTTATAGACTAAATTATACAATACGGAGGAGATAATTATGTGTTTTATTTTAAGAACATACATGTGGTCAGTCGAAAATAATGTTTAACAACTCCACGTGTAACTCTGTAGAATACAAAATAATATTCGGGACGGGTGTAAGCCATAGTGCTGTCACCGCCCATAAAATTAATTTTATCTTTAACTTAACAAGAAAATATTTTGGAAATTAATATTATGGTTGGTTTTGCGCCCGTAGTCCCAGGTTTAAAATTCTTGAAGTTTCAATGAGGACAGTAACTCGGAGCTAACGTTATCTAACATTGTAGATCCTGTCTCTAAAAGGTAACAGGCTCAATTATGAATCTAATCACAATTATACTGTAGGAACAACGTTTCGCGCCAAACGTGTTTCGCTAACAAGTCTACACTCAGCAGCAGTAGAAAGAACGAGTGTTAATTTTCACACTCCACGTATTTTGTATTGGGAGTACGGATACAAAAACGGGGCAGCGTTACGACAGTACGTTCGACGTAGTTTATCAACCCAAGCGACTGTGCAGGAGATAATGGACGTCTATCAAGAAGAATGTTTAAGTAAGAGGACAATACTTCGTTGGCATAAAGCATTTGTCGAAGGTCGCGAGTCAGCCAAGGTAATCCCACTCGGCGGCCAGCCGTGAACAACGATTAGGGAGGTAAACATTAACAGCGTATCAGCGATTATTCGCGAAGATAGACATTTGTCAGTCGAACTTTTAATGGTTGAGCCTTAATTCAAAAACGTGTATCCATCGCATCCTGACCAACCACTTGAACATGCGACGCGTCTGCTCAACGTGGGTACCGCACATGCTAACACAACAATTGAATAATCGAGTTAAAATATGCATACTTGAAACCCTTTAATTCCTTCAGTCGCCGGGGCAGGTAAACCGCGTCTAACACAATATCCAATTGCACAACGCTGCTCTGTTTTTATATCCATACTCTGAACACGAAAAATCTGGAGTGTAAAAGTCTACACACGTTCTTCGCACTGCTGCTGGGTCTAGAAATGTGAACGAAACACGTTGACCGCATTGTCGTAGTTCCATAACAATTTGTGGCACATATCTACACTGTTGTCAGTTCGGCTCGTCGCGTTGTTTGGAAACACCAGTGTCACTGACAGTTATTTTGGACACGCCTCGTAGAAATATTACTAACTATGACTAGTACTCTGAAGTGTTACTAATACAACCCATTGAACGAATTTATATGTATCATTTATAAATTACTTCAGTTGATTAACTGCTGTTTGTCAGAGTTAATTATATTATTTGCGTTGGAAAAATAGTCAATAAAATAAGAATATGCAATATATGTATTCTTTAAAAAGCAATTAACGTACCTTAATATGCAAGTTGTCTGGATATTCTTCAAATATGAAATCTGTTTTGTCACACAAATCATAGGCTACCCGTGTGAGAATAATTTCACCTGATTTACATTCGTTTGCCGCAGCTTTCACTTCCATAACTGTTGGTCCCAGTATAATATAATCTGATGATTCTTCGTTTCCAACTAATGCAAAGGTGATATTACCATACGCGATTGCTATCTTCACTATCAAATAGAAAACTGTTTGTAACATTCATAAAAATAGACATTAAAACATAACTAATTGAATGGAAGCTACATGGTCATTCCATATGTAATTGATAAACATAAAAACTGCACTATTTTTAAAAATTTATAAAAGTTGCACATTCATTCTATCATGTTATCATAGATGAAATGCACTTTTACATTCTGTTTTTCCTTACAATTTGATCGTACTAGCCATTTCTCATCGGACGTGTGTGTGTCATTGAACGTTTAGAGAACTGTCCTAAAACATGTATTTCAATATCTATAGAAAAGTAGGGCTCGGCTTCTTAGGTTTAAACCGATTTTATTCCTTACTTGCTAACATTACTATTGTAATATATGCTTTCATTTCAGTCGTTTCCTAATCAAATGTGGAAATCCTATACACCCTAAAAACTGTAAACATGAGTTAATAATCTAAAACACTCTAAATTGAACATTCGAGGTGCATGCGCGAACAAACGTCTATGCGACATTGTTGTGTAAGTGTAGTTATTTACAAACCAAAGGTCTCTGATGTGTCTTTGGTAAGTATTTGCACTTGGTTTGAGCATATTTCAACAAAGAGATTCAGAAATTTCTGAAAATGAAATACAAAAACCGTAAAAAAAAAGGCTTTATTAGGGTCTACATGCTCTTCCGTAAGTGAAAACATGCTGAAACAGTGTGTTGGATTGATGGAACAAAAGTCTATGTGACATTATACAACGCCATTCTGATCTGCAGACAAATTTCAGCTTCCTGGTCGTTTTTATGAATACACGAAAAATGTAATATAGACGTTCCTTCGTGCATATGCTTCATTTCAGAGAAAAGAAAAGAAAGGTTGGGATTAATCCATAAAACTGCTGCTCCTAATACGAAAACATGAACTTGTGCAATCAATTTTCAACTTTCTTTCACTCTTTGCTGTTTTGTTGTTTTCTGAAACAAAGTTGCCTAAAGACCTTAAATTCAATTCAATTCAATCCAATTCTAGTTTTTGTTGGACAAGTGGAAGTCTTGCAATATTTGTTGTGGTAGCCATACCCCGCAAAGCAGAAAATTGCATGGCGTTGTATATTGTGAGCGTTAATAAAGTAAAACTATTCATTTTAACACAGTTTTAACAATGAATGCAGCGTTAAAACGTAATTTAATCATAGCTGTGATCCAGCAGATTAGTGTTTAAGATTTAATGTAAAAAAGGCAGAGTGGTTCATGTTAATTGTAGAGAAGAGGTAATTTTCAGTGGAGTTAGTAGTATCGTACATAAAAATGACTAATGGTAGATTCCAGAGTAAAGTGCACTAATCTATAATTGAACGTGTCATTTGAAGAAGGGAAGAGTTCCAATTCTCGCAATAACGTAGTTTGATAGCCACAGTCGAAAGATGCATGTAATGCAAGAAAGAAGAGATAGATACTAGTACTGTAGAAACATGAATCCTTACGATAGTCACAAAAACATCAATCCTAAAAGCAAATTATTGTGCCATCATGATGTTTTCCTTGGATGTTCTCGATATCCGTTAGAATTGAATGTTTTTCTTCTTCAAATGGCACGTTCAATTACAGAAAGCTTTTAGA
Organism: Lepisma saccharinum; assembly: GCA_022664845.1. Classification (NCBI taxonomy): domain Eukaryota; kingdom Metazoa; phylum Arthropoda; class Insecta; order Zygentoma; family Lepismatidae; genus Lepisma; species Lepisma saccharinum. The sequence continues at coordinate 18,952 of JAGDQP010016710.1, forward strand.
GTAATTACCAACTATTGAGTTAATCGATTCAGTAATCAAACTACAATAAAAGCGTTATAATTTATGACTCTAGAATTTAAATGACACTTTTCACATCCTGCATGCAGCCTTGATGGCTGCATAACCAATTAAGCACTGTCATTGGAATAGAAAACAATTTATGGAAAACTCATTCTATAACAGTGATTACGAATAACTTTCTTAATGAAAGATAGTAAAAAACAAGAAAACAGGAAAGGCTTGTACGAGTTGTGTATTGAAATATCGGACTCCAAATTTTTAGGTCAGTCTGAATGCTTTTAGGAGCTTCCTGTTTGTACTAAACTCAGATAGGTACTTTAATTATATTGATATTTTAAATGGTTAATGGATTTTCATTCGAGAGTCAAATGTGATTTAATAGAAATATTAAAAATTCTACCTTGCTAAGTACTTTCTCTAAACTTCAGGAATATAAGACGGAAAACTATTGCATGAAACATCAGGAAATCGAGGGAATGTACATTTGAATGTTTTTAAGATTTGAGCCATTAAAGAAAATGAGAAAGATGAATATTTAACAGAAAAATAAGACAGAAAACGATATGGAAAAAAAGTATAGGGTAATTGTGCAAATAATAATAATAATAATAAGAGGAAGAAGAAGAAGAAGAAATATACCATAGGCATGGTACCGAGACTGGTCCTGGTCTCGTCTCAAAATGGACACCAAGACCGATAACGAGACTGAGGTTCAGGAATCGAGACAGGACCAAGGCTATGCATCGAGACTTACACGAGACGAGACCAAGACAGAGACTTATCCATCGAGACTCGAGACGAGACCAAGACAGAGACTTATCCATCGAGACTCGAGACGAGACC
>JAGDQP010016710.1:19825-40017 GCA_022664845.1 Lepisma saccharinum
GACGAGACCAAGACAGAGACTTATCCATCGAGACTCGAGACGAGACCGAGACTTGCCTCTCGAGACTCTCGTCTCGCATCGAGACTGTAAGCTTTATTTTCATGAATGTCGATAATATTAATTTAATGCTTTTGTTCATGTTGTTCCATACTAGAAGAAGTCTCGTGACAATTAGTTTCCTTCTGATAAATTTTATTTAACGTGTTTTATTGTAGTTTTAAAATATGACTTTAAGTAGTTAGTTATCAATGCAAAACTATTTTCTGTTGTCTTTCAATAATATTATAAAAGCGTTGGAGAGTGTTTTGGGAACGGATAAATATAGACATTTATTTTCTGCGAATTTTCATCCCCATGCTTTCTCCCTGCTGATATTCTTTTACTGCTGTTGACACTCTTCCATTTATATCAGCCTCTGCTAGACTGATCCCGTACAGGCTGTAAAGCATACGTCAATAAGCCAAACTGTCTAAATTGTAATACAGATATTTCCTTACACCATTTACTTATTAGAATTTAAAAATGGAAAGATTTTTGCAATACTAACCCTAGAAAAGATGGGACAATATACATTTCTATGTACACGGAAACAAGCGAGTCGAAGCTCAGTCGCGGACACCTCAACTATCTTCGTAGCCCAGGTAGTTCCTGATTTAAACGTTTTTGACAGACATAACGCTTATATAAGGCTTTCCAGCACTAGTTGCTGAAGCCTAAATGTTGCATAAAGTTTCCTTGAGGGACTTCATGGTTTATGCAAAGTAAATTCTGCACAGCCTGCTACGAAAATGTACCTGTACATTCGACAAAAACGGTATTGTGTTTATAGAAATTAAGTGAGGAGCGAGTGTCAAATTTGGATTATCTATATGTCGTTGGAAGTTTTGCCGAGACCTCTCGAACAACTTAAGGCCAGTTCTACAATCGACGACTAAGCTTCTGGTCAGGGCTAAGTCGAGGCCAAGTCATATTTTGGCCAATGAGAGTACGCAAAATGAGACTTGGCCTCAACTTAGCCCTGACCAGAAGATTAGCCTTCGATTGTAGAACTGACCCTTAACTACCTTCGTAGCCCTTGAGTCGAAAGTTGTTGACAGATGGACATAGAGGGGATACATGATTGTACATAGTATGCCTTAGACAAAGTAAAGATATTTTCCTTTACCTATTAAGGATTTTTGTAATGGCATTTTAATCTAATAGCACAGCTTATTTGAAATATCAATGTGCTTATATCTATTTGCTACATTCGCAATACGCTATTTGAAAGTAACGCCTACCGGGAACACTCGTCACTCTTTTCTTTTTGCTTTAATATATGTATGTGCAGCTGTAACCCATACCTATGAAATGGTTCGTGTTGTATTTCTAATTATGTATTCTTATTGACAAGGGTTAGATGGTAGAGCAGCCTCTGGCTGAACCTCGCCCGCTCTAATAAAGCCATTTTCAATTCAATTCAATTCAATTAAGAACAGTATTGCAAACCCTAATTGATTCGTGTGGCTGTGGAGTTCGGTAAATGCTATTTTCAACTTCTTTGTATTTGATTATTTCCTTGCACAAAAGTTCACAATAAGTAAAATTTTTGTTAACGTTCCTAGCAATTCCCAGGGAAGTTTCGCAGAATTTTTAGTATTTCATATTGTTTCACTGTAATGGAGGAAAACTTGGAGATTTTTTGTATGAGTATCTGGATATCTTTCATTTTCAGTTCTGCACATGCGCAGAGCGAGAAACCTGTTTCTTATCGTAGCTGTGCATGCAATGTTCATCATGAGTTTTCTGCTTCCATTTTGGAAGTTATTTTGGCAGAAATGCGACATATTTTGATTGAACGGAAATTCCGAACCCTAATTGATAATTACCTAAACGATTACAATGTGGCGTAATTCGTGGGATCAACTCGGTTTACATCTTCGGGATTCAGCCAACATAATTCCAACACGCTATACTGTTTTCTTTTTACTGGAAATGTAGAGTAGTCAGTACGACGCTGGAATTTTGAATAAAGAATCCGTGTTCAGATCTTTAGACTTCTGTTTCTTTTTCTCTCAACATTCCTAAGAACTGTATGATGAATACCTTCTATTAGCAAAATTACTGAAACTTCCCAGATAGCTATGGTTACCTAGCTTTTCTCAGGAATATTTCCGAAAATCTTTAACATTGTACGTTCATTTATTTCTATGTCTGTTAGAAAATTGCGACTAAAATTTATATTTTTCATTTCTAACGTAACAGTTGTTCAGTCAATTTAAATATAATTTGGAAATAACAAAACGTAAATGTTACTTATACCAATTTCGCAATTTGTGGTATAATATAGATCCGTTTCTACAATAGAAATATATTTAATGTATCTCACTTATTGGTATTCTATGTATCCTAACTAAAGCTTTACATTACTTTAAAATGTTTCTCTCCCTATTTCAGATTATTATTCTAATCTAAACCCCAAATTAACAATGTAACAAACTATGTTAATATATTAACATTCTTGTTCTTGTACTGATAGCGGAAAACCTGCGTACCAGTTTCAAACAAGTCAAGGAACTGAAACATTTTAAAATCTCTCGTCTTTCGAGACTATCGAGACGAGACCGAGACAAGACCGAGACTAATGTGTCGAGACGCGAGACCGAGACGAGACTGAGGTTTACAATCAAGACCGAGACCAAGACCAAGACCGGAATTTTCAGATCGAGACGAGACCATGACCAAGACTGACCTAAAAATGGAGACGGGACGAGACGAGACTGATGCCAGTCTCTTCTCGTCTGAATTCTGTACCATCCCTAATATAGTCCCTAGGGGTTGGATTGGGTAGGGGAGAAAATGGAAATGTAGCGGCCAGGGCCATACTTACGAAAGAATTGCAGCATTTGCCTAGTGAAACTAATGGAATCACTAGAAAACTTCAATTAGGATGGCTTGAAACGAATCTCAAGCCTGCTATCCTACTTGTTGCTGATCGCAGTTCCACAACGTTAGCAAATGGACCACGAAGGTTGAATTTCGGACTTTGAAATGTAGTTCTACAAGAAGCGAACCCGTAGTATTGATCTTGTGTGAAACAAAATTCTTGAATTAAGAAGTGATAAACTTAGATTGTTACGGAAGTCTGTGCACAACCACGCTGTGCTTAAAAGTGTGTTCTAGCCTAGTTTGTGTGCATGAGAATAAAGAATTTGATTATGTAAATGAGATTATATAGTTCTTTGTTAGCCTCCGAACCACTACGTTGAAGGGGTAAAAACAGGCATACGAAAAAATTAGCGGTTAGAAAAAAAATCTTAGGAGCCTTGTGTGAAAAAGCAAAACAAATATGCAAGGCACGAACAGTGAAATGGTCTTTAAGGAGGTCAAATCCGAAAAACAGTGATTACATGCCATAATCTTATATATGCTAAGCGGACTAATATTGCGAGACATCGCGGATTCGAAACTGACATAGACTGAAGTATACAAATGTGAAAATTACGGCTGGGATGAGATTCTATAGGTCAGAGGTATCTAAAATTTACAAATAGATAAACCAACAGATATTACGCGCCTATGTATCAGTCAGCTACAGACTGTCTTCCCAACTATTGCCCTAATATGCTCAGACCCCCAATGGTCGAAGAAGCTCGCCTAGCGAGCTACTGTGAGGACGTGTTTGAGTCGAGCTCCAGTGGTTGGCGTCAAACAGAGTCGTGCTCAATTTGTGTGAAGTGAAATAACTACTTTTGTTTATCAAGTTATTTAGTGAATATTATGGCTCAATCTTCAAACACCATTAGAAGAATTAATTCAATTCAATTGGATTTACACGATATCCGAGGAAGATTACATTTACTTACGCTACACGACGCCATTGCCCGTGACCTAGTTCTATTGGCGCATGAAGTTTTGTCCCTTGAGGCGGATTTTTATTTAAAAAATACATTCCTTAAGATACAGAATCATTCCATCCTTCAACGAGCGTTAACAAAGTGTGCTGGAAAATTATCCTATGAATCGGACCATGAAATAACAATTATACCGGTGAGTGAAGTGCTACCTGATTACATAACTATTGCCATATGGGTCGTGTCCCTTGAGGTGGAAGACTCCCACATTCGGCAATACTTTAGTGACTTTGATTCAGTGGTAAATATTCAGCGTATATATTTTCCCAAAAATAGTATTTACGCATTCAATGCATATTCTGGGAAGTGTTTAGTGGCTTTTTCTAAGCTATATCGAAAACTACCCACGTACTTTTCCTTATACAACTTCAAAATAAAACTTCGCGTGCAAGGTGAATTGGTACGTGACTGTGTTAGTGATAATCACACTGCTACTACCTCTAGGCCACTAGATCAGAATTCTTTTCAACATCCTGTAATTCCATTATTTCAGAAAACTGAATTTCCGATCTTGAGTATCGCTGAGCAACACCAGAATTTAGAACAACCCATAACTACTGGCAACCCTGAACACGAGCCACCTGAGGAAGGTGCCTCAAGTTCTGTGTTAGCAACAGGTGATAGTTTGAAGGTCAGTGACACTCGGGAGTATAGCCCGGGGTTACTTATTGAATCAGCTGATTCTGTAACTTCCTTAGCAAAGCAAATAATAGCGTTACAGAAAATAGTGTGCTGTTAGTTTCAAAGTGTTCTGACCACATTAGCAGTGGTGACGTTCGTGAGTGCAGTGTGAAGGGCACCAGTGCAGTGTCCCAAGCGGCCGAGCATAAGTTCTGAAACAGTACCCTCTATTCCAGTTACAGTTGCAGCTAAGGAAACAATCAGTGGTCTTGACAGCGTGCAACTTTCTTTTTCCTGTTCGGAAAGCGACAGTAGTGAAGTGCAATGCCCAGTAGTGCTTGCGTCGGTGTCCTCCAACTCCAAAGTAAAAAAAAGGTCAACAAACACAACGACCACTGAGCCGCTAAACGAGTGAAAACTTCCCGATCCACTAACGCCAGGCGAACCCGCTCTCAGGTGGCAGGGGCAAGAAAAGACCAGGTACAAATTGGTTGTCATAGTGATTGACAAGACACACAGGTGCGTGATTCTTAGTTGTAACCAACGAAATATTGTGTTCAAGTGAACCTATACGCCCTTTCATGATGACGTTTTCACTGTGTCTTTGGTGCTATGTCATTTTAGTATGACTACGCTCCAACTTACGACGTTTAAGTTTGCCCATGCCGAATCGGACACGAAAATATAATTGCTCAAACAGTTTGTGCATCAATCTATGTCCATGTCCTTACAGTGCAGGAAAGAGTCCTCCCGATGTGGGACATATATAAGTTTCATTTACAAACTAAAACTGGACCTTCAATGTTTGTCTGAGGTGACCTACAGTATACTACTCTTTTCATGTATGAATCGGACAGATTAATTTCCATCCTGTTGCAACAGCAAATACTATTGATAGATGTCTATTTACCCAGTGGAACGAGTAATAAGTGTGATCGTGAAGATTTTTTAGAAAATGTGGTGGCACTGGAACTGCAAAAATATCAGAACTATAAACTTATTCTTATGGGTGATTGGAACACTACTCGTCAGAGCAAGGACAGTTCTACCGGACTGAACATTAGTCTGGCTTTACAAAAAAATCTATCAGGAGTTTAATTTAATTGATGGTTGGGATGCTTTGTTCCCCAGAGACATAGGGGCGAGTTATTTTTACTCAACGGGATGGTCACGGCTGGACGTCATCTATTACTCTCATCATTTTCACCATAAATCAAAACAATAGCAATACAGCGGATGCATTTCTCAAATCATGCTTTAGTTAGGTCGACCGTGCAAACTAATATAAAAACTCATTTCTCTCCAAGTTTTACGTGGAACTTGAACAATCAAGTCTGTGAACTTACTGCATATAAACAACTTATTATGAACTTATGGGTGCAACATAATAACAAAACCCTCAAACAAAGTAATCTACAACTATGGTGGTGTCAGTTTAAGAAAAGTGTAAAATTTGAAACCATTTTTTTAAAACTAGAGCTAAGTATGAAAAAGAACAATTACGAAGAACATATTTAAATTTGCAATATTACAATCAATTGGCTCACAATGACGTAAAATGGTACTCTAAGGTGAAACAATTACAAAGTCAAATACGATTATGTTACATGAAAGGCGTCCAAGTTCGCTCAGAATTAAATCAATTAAGTATCCATAAACCGGCAGTTTATCCTGCCATAATTAGTGAAAGAAAACGAGCTAAATGTAAAATTACTAATAATTTCACTGATGCTAATGGTACTCATAAAGGGGGAACGTTTATGGTGGAATCCGACAGCATTATCTAAATTTCTACAAACAACACACGATACAGGACCCGGACTCATTCCTTTCGATTTAAAACAGCTAATCTCGACCAACAACCTACTTTAAGTGCACCGATTACTGATGCTAAAATTCTTCTTGCCATTACAAACATGAATACCAATGCTTCGCCAGGACCTGATGGTATCGGCCCTAGATTTTACAAAACCTTTAGTAAATCATTAGTACCCTTCTTGCTTCAGTTGTATAATTTGTATTTAGGCAATAGGAAAATGGTTCTCAAAATGGCTCAATCGTACGGTATCCTGATACCTAAAGTAGGCCAGCAAAAAGGTAACAATTCTCCCAGGTATCGAATGATTTCCTTGTTAAATACGGATTATAAAATTTTATTAAGGATAAGGATTTACTGATCGACTTAAACCTCTGATGTCGGTGTTAATAGAGGACTGTCAGGGCGGTATTACGAACACCACACCCTTGCAAGTGATGCTTGCGTCTCTTCGCTAACTTACCAGCTTACCAACACTCAATCATACCAGATTTTTGCTGTTGTATCGACTGACTGCAGATGCCTTCTTCTCGCTAAATTTAACCTATTTACTGGACACCTTACGAAAATTTCATTTTCCTGAGCTTTTTACTCAAATGATGTCCAATATACTCGAGGCACGTTCAGTTTCTTTGAAAACCAATCAACGAGTTTTCCCTGCCTTTCGTATGGAACGTGGCCTAAATCAAGGCAGTCCCATTGCAACCTATATGTACACACTAGCTACGGCTCATTTAACGCAATATCTGACTAATCAATTGCAGGGTATATTTTTTCAGAACACCATACTAAAGGCTATGGTTTATGTTGATGATGAGATTTGGATATCTCGGTCGCTGGCAGAATTCCAGGTCATTCTTGACGGATTGACACACTTTAGTGCAGTGTCCAATATCAATCTCAAACATGCCAAATAAAAATCTTATCATTTCAGAAGACAGGTAAAGTAGAGTGGACCAAGCATGGGGCCACGGTCTCTAATTTTTAGGCATATGGTGGACTAATCATATTTCGCACACTATTAACTTCAATCCTGACCAATTGCTTCGAAGTATTACTGCATCATTGCAAATCTATAAGCAATGTTTTTCAACCATATTAACTTGAGTGCAATTTATCAATATATATATATACACACACACACACACATACATATATATATATATATATATATATATATATATACTGAGTAAGGCAACCCACTACTTGCAATTGTTTCCGTTGCCACCTAAAACTTTTGCGGGCATTTCCATGCAAATTGGTCGGTTTATATGGCGTACCAAAGCATTGCGAGTGCACCGCAACACTTACTATTTGCCACTTGATAAGGGAGGTTTAGGCCTAAAAAATTTGCAGTTACAAGGGGAACGCCTTGCTCCTTCATCGTACAATGCAAATTTTCTTACAATTTCCCGACACATTTTCTGCCAAACTGCTAGAAGAAGTTTACCGCCATATTGATGATCAATAATTACCGCTTTATATCCGGAAATGGCAGGGAATCTTACCATATTTGACCGACATGTATATACAATTATACATATTGTGTATTTATTTCGGGCTAATTTGCCACTGGACACCTGGACTGTCAAACAATTTTATGTTTACTTACAAAATACTGGACCTGGTTTTCTCCCAGCCATCGAGAGATATTTTAAAAATGTATGTTGGAATGAAATATGGCCATATTTAATGGAAGTCAAAGATAATTACAAAGTGTTTAATAATCAATATCCAAATCTATCCTGTTAACAATAGACGGTATCAACTAGGTATAACTGAAACTCCTAATTGTGTACTGTGTAACAAACTAGATTCTATAGTCCATAGAATAAGTAATTGTGGCAAAATAAACCCAATATGGATTCAATGTAAAAAAAAATCTTTGGTGCATTACGCAATTCTTCTGATGCTGAGCTAGTGTACTTTCCAGCATTCCGTGTTTTTCCGAAAGCTAAAAACAGGATTATATTTTGGTTACTTGCGCTTACAATTGAACTCATTTTAAGTTCACCTGAAACTTCCAATGTTCATTATTATATTGATTATATCAACTATGACTACAACACTATGTCAGCGAAATATCAAAAACTATGTAAGGGAAATTGAATCGTACGTTTGAAGAAGGCAACAAATCCAAAAAGCTGTTTTGTGGGAAATAAAAAAAACTGTATAATATGTTTATTATTTATTGAAAGGAAACAATATTGCTATGAATATTCAAAACGGTCTTCTGATACTTTCGTACTGCTCAGACAGTTTTCAAGTATTGTATTTTTTTCCTGTAGAGTTAAAAACAGTTGGTGGATTTGTTTCCTTCTTCAAACTTATGGAAAAACGTATGCACATTTTTAAGTGCTGAGACGTAAGAATGGAAAAATCGACCAGAAAATGAAGAAAAACGCAATAGAAACCTTCAAATGAATGTTATTTACAAGAAAGGTATCTACAATGAACTCGAAAGTTAGAAGTAGGTGGCCTATGTAATAAATTCAATTTTTTTTTCGTCTACTCACTGACAGAAATTTCGCCCTACAATTGTGCAAAACTGCTTTTATTACGTAACAGTGATAGCAATAGTTGCTATATGTAAACAAATCTGTTAGCAATAGCAGTTAAAAATATCAGTGTATGAAAACGTATCTAAATGCGAGTTAGTTATTCCCGTCTGTGAAAAAGAAGTTTAAAACAATATTTTAGATTAAGCTATTTATCTGTATCCTGCTTCGTGTGCAGTAGAGATATGGACAACAGGCTACCATAACTGTTGTAAAACTATGCTATGTAATTATCGGAGCTTGGATTTACTGGTGGAGGAAACAGTATATCAAAACACAATTAGATCAGGAAAGTATAAAGTGGTGGGTAGGGGGAAGCGTAATTGTTTCATGCTGAATTAGTATAACTAGCGACAGGAAGGCAAGATTTTTTTCAGCTCTTCTCGCAGGGCTGGGCAACCAAGTGAAACACTTCCGGTAGGAATAGCCCATTCTCGCTTATCCTGAATGATAAGTAACAGCGAGAAGCGCTCAGCCCGGAAGTTGCAGTTTGGTCTTTGGTCAAGACGTCGGAAAGCAGATCTAAAGGTCCGGGGTTCAAACCATGGCGTTGACTCTTTACATATTTTTTAAAAAGAAAATTAAAGTTTTTTCGTTTTATATGTAAATACACAAAAGGAAATTTAATAAAAGTTGTGATTTACAATTTTAAAAGATGCCACTAGGTAGGATGTATATAAATCCACTATGCTGTGCGGGGGGGAGGGTCAGGGTGCGTCCGAAGGGAGCTGGGCGCCGTCAGCCGCTGGGGGGGGGGGGCACAGCCCCCTGTGAGCGGTGGGCATACGCAAAAGTACTGTTTACTCAAAAGTTCTGTTTAGGCCAAATTTCTGTGGCGTACCGGAAGTGTTTCCAAGTGTGCTCCGGAAGTTGCCAAAATGGCTGCCCAGCCCTGCGCGTCGGGCTGAAAAAAAATCTTGCGACAGGAAGAGCTGAGCCATCCTCGCGCATGCGCATTACTCCTTCACCGTAAATGAGACTGACAAGCAGACAGTTTCCAATTATCAATTTAGTGGATTGGTAGCATGTCGGAAAGCTAATACGGAGAACCCAAGATCGAATCATAGTGTGTTTTTCTTTGTCTTTTTTAAAGAAAAAAGAAACGTTTCTCTTTTCATATATATAAACGCATTGAGCTCCTGCGTAGCCTAGTTGGTAGCGCGCTCGGCTTCAGTGTGATCTGTCCCGGGTTCGATTCCCGATGTTGACCCAGCATCGTCAGGACAATTGGGGAGCTCCTGAGCATAAAATACAGTGGCGATCACAGAGAGAGCTTCGGCTCTCCTCTCCCAACCCGTCTGGACAGCGTGGGAGCAGTAGACCAACTCCTCCCTTCGGGTAGAGGCCTCATCCAGTAGTGGATTGAATATGGCTGTGATTTATTATTATTATTATATAAACGCATTAGGAAATTTAATAAAATTAGTGACCAAGGGCACTTAGAAGTTTGGTAAAGTCAGGTATGGTGTTCTCTTTTATTGCACACGCGACTGAATCGTGTTTTCTCAGACATTCGAAAATATTACTTCTTGTTTTGAGACGCTAGTGTCCTTGTTCCCTTCTTCAAAGTGACTAATATTTCCAAGGCCAGATAAATCACTCAATAACTATCTATCGTTCTTTTCTTCAACCTTATGATAAGCGCGTATAAATTGAGGTGCGTGTTTTAGTAAAAAACTAATTTCGATTTTTTAGCGTTTGTTCACTTCTTCCAATTGCTGTTTCATTTTTCTAAACTATGTGACTTTTATGGACTTTTTAATGTGCGTCTAATGAAACAGCCTTTTCTTTTATAAACTGTTGCATATATTGAAAGCAAATGGCTATTATTGTATACTGGACAGGAGACAATACATACTGGAGGGTATGACGACAATTGCCGCCATTTTTAAAGCAGCCATCTTGACTATGCTTCAAAACTTTTTGATAGTAAGTGGGTCACATGATATATCAATCTGTGCTGCAATGTTAAAAAAATGAAGAAGTCAATTTTGGTATAACTCTAATCCTGTACGACAAAATGTCACGTGAAAGTGACTTGGAGAATGTGTGAGCCGAATGATGGAAAGACATTTTGTTGAAATAGTTGAGGGAAAGGAAACCAAAGGGCTACATAAGACCTACCGTTATATTGGAAAATATTATATTCATGGTCACAACATGAAGTGCACTATAAAGTTTTAAATACACTGATGGAAGATGATATCTTAATTTCAAGAAGGCGTAATAATAGGTGAAAGTGACCTTCTCAAGGTCAATTTTACGTGTCATTCTGCTGTATAGGATTAAAGTTATGCCACAATTGACTTCGTCATTGGGTTTCTTGGAATATTCCAGCACAGATTGATATATCACATGACCCACTTACTATTTACAAATTTTGAATCATAGTCAAAATGGCCGCTTTCAAGATGGCCGCCATTGTCGTCATACCCTCCAGCATATATTGTCTCCTGTCCAATATCTATTAATGGCAATTTTCTTTCATTATATGTAACAGTTTGTAAAAAAAAAAAGGCGATTTCCAGACTCTGTATTCGCTCTCGGGTTCCCCTGTCGTTATTTGTTGACGGCATCACCTATAATTTTGTCAGTGTAGGTTTACCTAGACACTGTACCTACACACGAATTTTCATCAAAATCGGGCTCTGACACCTGGTGAGTGTTCTTTGTGAAACATTGGTGTTGCTTTGTAGTGGATCTATGTCGTCTCCTATTGAATCTACATCATCCGCGTATATGAACAGTTGATTCAATGACAGTCCCTTTTTGTCACCTTTAATTTTAAAATCGCTTATTCTAACGCAAAGTTAAACAGCATTCGTGATAAGGCATAGCCTTGTTTCTATCCGTTGCGAATCTTGAAACTATCAGGCATATTATTACCTATTCATACTCTGCATATGGGGTCACTGAGACACATCTTCACTATTTAACCATTTTTTTTTCGGAATTCCAAATCGTATCAGGATTCTGCATAACTTTTCCCTTTTGATAGAATCATAATTATGCTTTCTTAAAAGCAATAAATAGCTGATGAACTGTCTCATTGTATTCCCATTTCTTCTCCAAAGTTTGTCTCAAGGCGAAAATCTGGTCCAACGTGGATCTATTTCTTCTAAATCCAAATATATAGTTAAGTTATATACTTGAATAAATGTGACAGTGCTGACAAAAACTGTAAAGACCGTGTAACGAATAGTTTGACAGATATTGGCCAGTATATATGTGTTCTCAACGTAAGTGAGAGCTAGCTATCTACAAATTGCGTAAAATAGAAGAGAGGATCATAATATTCACTTAGGACAAAAGACGCACCAGGGCAACCTTCAAAAGCACACTCCATATGTACGATGTGAAATGGCACTTCAGTTCCACTCTTGAAATTGCTGACAGTTACGGGTACCCTATACTGGGTATATGGCATTTGACATCGCGCACATGGAGTGTGCTTTTAAATTTGAATTTGAAGTTACCTTATGTGTCTTTTACCTGTGTGGCTATTGACATTCTCCAGTGCTATATGTATGGGTGACTCACTTTCGTTTCAAAAGCGCCCATGTTGTTGATACTGCAAGTTACTTCCTCTCGATTCCGGCTTGCGGTATGATGTCTCGTTCGCTGATCGTCTTCCTGTCGTCAGCCATGACTTAACATAAGGAACTGGATTGAATTCCTTTACTGGAGGCCCAACACTGCTGATGAAGATAAGGGCACTGGATCGTTCCACAAGTAATGAATTTCTGTTGTCGGTCATTATTTGAATTCCTTTGCTAGAGGCTCAACACTGCTGATAAAGATAAGGGCACTGGATCGTACCACAAGTAATGAATTTCTTTTGCCGGCCATTATTTCACTCATTACACTAAACGCTCTCTCGCATTCAGAAGTTGGTATTTGAATAGTATCAACAATTCTTAACATTTGTTTAAAATCCTCAGGGCAGTTACTGTTATCAATATACTCACGAAAAGAACTAATCATTTTTCTTTTTTCAGGAATATGAAACTGTTCACACAAATTTGCAATGCCTTTTTCACCGTACCTGCGATCCACTTCGGAGGATCTTCTTTCCTTGTGGAGAATTTCTAAATCGAAAATTACATTCATGATTTGGTTACCACTTGCAGGTAGAAGTAAAGCTTTCATGAAATGCACAAGTTTCATTCTCTTCTAGTCTGTTGCGCAGATTATCCACTAGGCTCCTGAAGAACTAGCCTTGGTTTATTGACACTACATTTTAGTTATGATGCAGATCAATGTTCTTAAATTTCATGATTTCAGAAGCCTTAATTATTTCTTCAGAAAAATCTCCTGCTAAACTGAACATTGACTCAAGGACTCAGGCAATTCTTCTAATGGCATTGTCAGCATCAGGTAAAGTCATACTTATCCTTTGCAGCTGTAGTGGCAAGTCACTCAGTTCAGTCAGTGCATGATGCATCATTCCCAACTTCAATTTAAATTCTTTTGATGTAAAGATAGTGGAAAATCTCTGGTATTTTCCCTTTCTTTTGATTCTTTAGTCATGTCATTCTTTGCAGTACTAAATTGTATTTGTTAGTGAAGCCTAACTTTCCTATATGGCATTCATAGTACGTAAAATCTACGACACCTATCTTATTGTATATATCTTTCCAATTTCTGTTCGTTACTCTAAAGATGCAGCACACTCCACCTGATTCTTTCATATTATATCTGATTCTTTGGGGACATATTATATAGAGAATAGAGTTTTTTTTTAAAGTGGAACTGTTTATTGCCTTCGACGTCATTTCTCTTATCATGCACTGCTAATTCCAACCGGGGATTTGAACAATGCCAAACAATTAGATTGGGAAACATCTTTATTAACTCCGCTGCAACTCCATCTTTTGACCCAACATCACTGAGGATCCATCAGCAGCAAAAGAAACTGTTTTCTTTTTTTTTAAATCTCTTCATCCATTCCATGCGATCTTAAATTACTTAAAATTGCATCTTTTATGGCTTCGGCTGTAGTGTGATTAAGTTCCAAAAGAATCCAGATAATAATACATGATTTCAGAATTTTGTGAAAATTCACACCTTAAACAGATTACAAGCACATATTTTTTTGCTAACTGTAGTAAATTCATCTACAAAAACGACAATTTGATGTTATGTTTAACTGTTTTGGGAATTATCATTTTAATTGTATTCGCTATGTGGTCAGTTATATTTGCACAACTGAAATTTGTATGCAAAACTCTACCCATATCTAATCCATTTATTTCCTGTACTATATCACAAGGACAATCACTGAAGGGTCTATTTTGTTTGGAAATTTTGTATACTGTATTGCAAACCTTCAATGTTGTGATCAATTGTTTAGCATTCTTGTTATCTACTTACCTTCAATGTTGTGACCAATTGTTTAGCATTCTTGTTATCTACTGATACCTGTAGGTTTTGCTTGTGTGATTCAACTTTAATGGATTCACAATTTTTGTGAGATATGGAAATTTTGTTTTCATGATGCTTTTCTCAGACTCGTTTGTTACTTTGTTGTGTAACAAACTAAGTGTACCCATATTTACAAAAATATTACAAACAACAGTTTCAATATGTACCATCAAATTATAGATTATTTCCTATTTTGATTCACTGCCAAATTAACTGAATCAGGACAATTAGAAATACTTCAATATATTACTGAAAATGAAGTCAAAACAGTACTTCAACAGGTAGAATGCAAACAAATCTCTCCAGGAAAAGATGGCATTGGTTTTCTTTCCTTTATTCAATTTGCAGAAATGTTAAACCCTTGACAAAGTGAACTTTTTAATAAACTGTGGCAGACTTACATATAGCATTGCGCTTCTTATACGTATATAGAAAACAATCAAAGCTTTCTATTAATGATCTAAGAGCTAAATATTTACTTTCATGCGACTTAAAAATATTATAAAATATTTAATGAATAGAATTACAATATTTTTATCGAAATTATTTATAGCTGACAATACTGCATTACCTCGAATGCAGGTATCCATTTAATAACCAATACAATTAGATAATTCCTAAATTAAGCCAAACATGCCTCTAATAATACTCTTGAAACATTCTCAACAGACTATTCCAAGGTGTTCGATACATTCTTCTATTAGCACTTATCTTTTGTACTTCAAAACGTGGGATTTTCACAAGAACATGTTTAATAATTAAATAAAATTTATACCTGACCTTTATTTACTCAAGAGTAAATTCGCGTACAATGGCAGCAATCAGAACCTACAAAGGTTTGATACAGGAGTCAAATGAAAGCAGTATATTTTTCGCCCTAGCAACGATAAAATTTTCACACAACCTCTCAAATATCCTACAAGGAATATTATATGCAGAAAATGAATTACTTTGATAATTTTGTATACTTTTTAAAGAATCAAACGGATATGTGATATTCTTAAGTTAAACAAATATTTGTACAAACTGCAGGTATTCGATTAATATGAAGAAAACGAAATTATTTTTTCCACCAAATATGCACGAATTTATTTTAAAAAGTCTATGTAATTGTTAATAATATCAAAATACTTGGTATTTACATTTTTTCATGTGTTTTTTTTTCCGTGAACAGGTTTACTTTTTATTTCGATGGCATATATATTCATCCTTGTCCATGGTATAGGCGTTAACATAAGTATGTGACATTTCCTGAAAGCCAAAATGTTTTTTGTAGTAGTACAACCTTCCCATACTTGCCATGAGACTAAATAATAGATTTTATAAACATCCACAAAAAGTGAGAGAAATTTGGTTTTTTCCTCTATTAATGAAACTTGATACTTAGAAATTGTTTTCAATATGACTGAAGGCAACCATCACAATCACTGCAGATTGTCATCATCAAATATATCTTCGAAATCGTTGAAAAAGTCTGCATGAACTGCTTTCTCATTTGCCGCCAAATCCAATAACAGACCACCAGAACCTCCCGCCTCTTCCATCCCCATTTATGGTCCAGCTCCTTCGGGAAACATTTCATCTCCTACAACGGTAGTCTTCATGTTAACAGTTACCTACTTATCATTATGGAAAGTGACAAACGTTCGGTCAAATAAATCACAATTACAGTAGGAATATATAATCTAATTCTTTGCCTTTGGGTATGGCTCCCTGGATTGAGGCTACATTATCTCTTTGAAATGCCATGCTTATTCTTTGAAGTACGAAGGTGCTTGCTCTTTCACCAGATAATTGTGTGATCCGCTTACCTATTTGCTTTATGAAGTTGAGGCCTTCTTTTCCCCATGAACCACTGGATTCGATGGCAATGGCTACGAAATGGTACTTCTCTGTAAGATTACTGTATTTTCTCTTTTTTTTAGTTTCTTTTCGACTGGCGATATTTCCCGCCTGGATTGAGGGAAAAGGGAAGCTGGAAGGAACGAACGTATTTGAACAAGTGAAATCCCAAATTAATGGTTTGCCTCTCTTCCAGGGTAACAGAGTCATCCCATCTGGTCTTTTACCGTCTGTTCTGCTACATCCAATAGGTTCTCGTACTGCAGGAATGTCAGCTGAGATTAGTGCTCTCGTTATAATGTCATTAAGATTAGAGTGACGAGGATGTCTACCTGCACTTTTTGTACAAGAAAGACCATGAAATCCTTTTATATTTACTTCACTCTTACAAGCCTGACATTTGTGATTTTCACAAATATCTGAACCGAGGAAAATCCAACTGTTATTCGGAAACATTCGTTATTTAGGTGAAGGACGAGAGGGGGCAAAGGTAGAGCCTTGAGCCAAGCACCTGTTTTGAAAGAAGAGGCGGCAATTATTCTGGCTTTGTCTTCTAAATTATTTGCAGACTGAACTAAAAAGGAGAGGTTTGATTTGATAATGGGTTCATCCCATGTGAATTGCTTTGATATAGTATTGAGTTCGGGTAAGCGTGACCCAACTAATAATGACCATGTTGAAGAACAATCCTCAATTCCAGAATCCCCATGAGAATGATAATCTTTTTGGAGAACTGATTCTATCAGGCATCGGGAACTATAGAATGACGCCAAGAAGGCGGGAATAGCCAAATCTAAGGCGCGACGAATGCCGAATCCTCCAAAATTGACTGGATGAGAAGCCTAAAGCAATGCGTGGTAAGGAAGGAAACAAGTGAATATGGATTCTAAACCAGGTTTAATGGCGTTATCGTAACGTTCGAGTAGATCTTCCTCTCTCGAAGATGGCGAACAACGCAGAAAATATAATAACCTTGGTATGGCAAACGGAGATCTTAATAAATAAAATGCTGAATGTGCAGAGATCAATGACAGACATGAAAAATACATCTCAAGTTTGGCTACTTGGTATTATGTGGAATGTAACAATAAGAAATGCACAAAACTGCAATTGTGCGCAACATCCTTACAAAAAGAAAATTAACGGTTTTCGACAATCATGCGAAAAATAAATTTTGTGAATATTTATGTACATATGCATAAAATTCTAGTATTTACTTCAGGTAAAAGGTATAAGTAAAATCATTTACTTAAATCGTTATTCATAATGAGTTGCTTTTACTACCTAGTAAATACTGAAAACAATTTCAGTAAATACTAAAAAGTTTCAAAATATTTACTAAAGTTGGTCAAGTATTTACTAATGTGGAAGGTGGAATGGGTGTAATTGAGTTTAAATGCTCGACGCGTTTGGTATTACCCTAAAATATAACTCATTGCAGGGTATACTTAAGGTTAATGTAAAGAAATGATCTTCAACAAGAGATGGCAGCACTGACTGCGTAAATGTCTAATATATTTTTATGTAAATTGCAATGCTGCTCCTACAAATTCAAACCTAGAGAGTTCTAACTGCAGGGAAGGAAATTCATAACCAAACCCAATAATGTCGATTTTTAATTTTCTTTTTTGATCATTGGTAAAAGAGCTTCATTGTTATAGGTTTTAATATTCACAACAACAATCAAGCGATTTCAATAACGAAGGGAAACGAAAATAAAAATCGGCATTGCTTGAAAGTTAGTATTTTCTCAGCTTGAATTTGTAGAACCAGCATTGAAATTTCGTGCAACGATAATAATACATTATATGTATATACATGTAAGATCAAAGAAGTCAAGCAGCTCTGGGTCTGGTCAGTGCTTGGACGAGTGACCGTTGCAGTACTCCAGATGGTGTTGCCTGTGCGACGTCCACCCAGCGTCTTGAGGGGCCAATTGGGGAGCTGCCTAAATAAAAAGGTAGCGATCACAGTTGAGAGCTTCGGCTCTGCTCTCCCAACACGTCTGGTGAGCGTGGGAGCAGTAGACCACCTCCGGGAGAGGCCTCATCCACTAGTGGATTGAATATGGCTGTGTATTATATATATATATATATATATATGGATACAGTGCTGCAATCATTTGTTGGATTGGAACGTTAAGGTTCGGATTGTAATTGTTGTAATTGTATTATTCAAAATATAATTTATAAAAAAGACGGCGAAATATTTTTATAATAATTGAAAAGTACAATGAAAAGAAGATAAGGACATCGCTCGTAAATGTCGGATCGTTCTCCATACACGACTAAAACACAGTTTTCTATTGTGTTAAATAATGTTTATGCCAAATTTGGCGTAGCTAAGTCTAAGTGAATGGAAACAATTTGAATAATTTATTATTTTAAAAAATTGGCAACACTAAACTACTGCACTAATCAACACTGTTCCAGCGGCTCTGGGTTAGTCTAGCCAACACCTTTCCAGCGATATCTCAGTCATGTCTATATACTTTGTGGTTCATGAGATTATATTTCTGGACACAGATGCAGATTGATCGGGCTTATAAAGTTCTTTTATCTATAGCTTCGCTATCAAGGGACTTAAGAACGGGCCGCATAGCGATAACAGTCATAAAGACTGATAACAAAATACGGCCCACATAGCTTTAGTAGTGGACGTTCGGGGTGAAATATTTGCTCTGGCGTCTGTCTACTAACACTAATCGCTCAGTCCAATATAGTTACGTATAGTTTGATCGTTCAGACACACACAGAGATTGGTATCAAATCAGTCATTGACACACTTTAAACCAAGATGTATAAAATAATAGGTAGATCATTCCAAGTGCTTTAGTGCTCAATGATAATGATGTGTCGTTAAAGATTAAAATAAATTTGATGGGCGATAACAGCACTATGACTTATGCCCGTCCGTGGCACTTGGAATATACTATACCATCAATCACCAATCAGGCATGCGTGTCCTTTGAATGGAGATAAGATTTCTACGAGCCAGATCTGCGTAAAATCCGACTATCATGTACGGTACAGATACTGGCCATCAGGCGTCGACACGTGTGAACCATTCTTTTCCATCACACGTGACTGGACATTTATTGTCTCTCTGTTCTTCCTGATAATGTATTCGTCACCTTGTATGCTCGGTTTCATTATTTGTATACAGTCAACAGTTCCAATACAACCTAATAATTCAAAAGATGTCTGTCAGTGAGGCTTAGCATTTTAAATTTCTCTCAAAGTTACAGGCAATTTGATCAATGTAGGGGAGACCGGGGAACGTTTTCTATATGGGCACGTTTTCCAACTGGCTGTAGTTCTGAAAGGATTCGGTAGATCGCTCCTGCGAGTGGACTGGCTGTAGCAGCAATGCTTGTCAAGCCATCTACGCAAGTTTCAGTTGAGTAGCTGTGTTGACGTAGGCAGGAGATCTTGTGAACTCATTTTTCCGAAGGTGAGTAAATTGTCATTTCTGCATTAAAACTTAAAATAAATGTAGTAGCATTAAACGCACTGCTTTGACATTGCATGTACTAAAGATGGTGTTCTTCCTTTACGTAATGATATGTTTGTTTTGCAAATAATATACACCATTATTCGTCAAGGTTATGTTGAAGTTCAAAAATTGCGATGGGGCAGGTTTACCATCAACGTACTTGGCACGTATTCCAACATTTTTCCTTTCTCACTCAGTTTATCTAATTGTAGTAGGACTATAACAAATGCATGTAGGGCCCATTGTGTAAAAAATCGGCGAAATCACAATATATGGTACAAAATACGTAGCCAGGCACGCAGCCAGGGAAGGTTGTCAAAAAAGATAATGTTATCCTATGATGACACTTGTTTTGCAAAAATGACGTCCGAAAAACCCAATCAAAAAATCGAAGCTGCTGTGGCCCTATCCCTCCCTCCAAAAAATTACTGAATAAGTGCTTGCCATTGATCACATAGTCTATTACGAAGAAATAATAGTAAGTAGTATATTGCCCTATATTGCCTTCAACGCCTTATATTTTCATTGTTTTAATCCAGCAAT
>JAGDQP010016711.1:0-40016 GCA_022664845.1 Lepisma saccharinum
CGTAAATCGTCTTTCTCTCTATAATGACTCGTGCTTCATTCCACAGTTGTAAATATTATCCATTATTTATGAGAAGTGATGGTTATATTCTTCAAGACCGCTTTGTAAAAAAAATGGCTTGAAGAGGATTCGATTCTATGTTGGTTTGCTTTAGTTCATCAATTCCGGCACTTTTCCTCTACTTCATTTTGCCACCTAGATATAAAAGCCATGAATTACTAAGTTCATGTTTGGAAATAGCCAACTTCGTTCTGTAAGTTCTTTAAACCAAAATACACGTGAAAAGTTCTTAATTCAATCATTTATCGACAAATTAGTGCCCACTAATATCCAAAATAACAAAAGTCCAGGAAAAATGAAATAAACAATAACAGCTGATGCAGTTTCTATGCGTCGTGGAAGTTCAAAGTCACGCTTATAGGAATAAGTATTACTATTATTATTGCAGTGAAACGTCCGATAACTGACAGTTGTATATTCCCTGTGGAACAACAGTGAATATTATGGAAGTAAACTCTGCTTTGTTTTTCTCTGAAAATGTATTTCCCAGAGCAAAAGTCAAAAGTTCTGTGATACGAATATTTACGTGTTGTGAACTACTTCGTTTCTCATTCTATGCATGTGTTTAAAATGACTCCCTTGCAAGAAGGATATTCCAGGATTGTTACATTTTAATTCCTAATATACCGGGAGTATTCCTAGGTAATTAAAAATATGCCGGAACTTGTCCCGGGATTAGAATACTTGGTATCGGGAAAAATACACGGAATATTTCTAATATATTCCCATATAATAAATATATCCTTGAATATTAGAGAAAGAAGCACGTTACACGGCAAAATCTTGTTTGTTAACGCTACAAGGATAAAAAGTATAGTAGAAAGTTAAAATGTAATTGTTACTATAATCCTGAAATCTTCGGAAGGCGGACATTGACATAACATGTATAATGTATTGGAAATATTCAGGCATGAATAATGCTGGTATATAGTGAGAATATATCTCCCTTTCTATTGTGTAGAACCTATATTTATTGGGAGTATTTATTCAGTTACTTAACTCTAATTTAACTCTAATGTAATTTACTTAACTCTTAACTCTAACATGACATTTCAAAACATGATCATTGATATGCTGTATTTGATAATAAACATCCTAATTACATTATTCAGAACTATTCAACAAATTACATTATTTTAGTAGACCCTAATTATAAAAACAATAAGCAAAATAAAATATCGTCTTCGAAATTTATTAGTTTTAACCTACAGCCCCTAGCTAAATTAATTTTTTCACCTTCTCTTGCGATCCCCTTTCACACAACTCATGAACCCTCTGGGAGTCGCGACCTCCACGTTGAGAAACCCTGACCTACGCCAATATAATTTTCTTTCAAAATCGTAAAATATTTTATTCACTTGATTAGATGCATTTGGGCGAATAATATACACCATTATTATAATATACTTACCTTAGAAAGTAGGGGGAATGCAGCTCGTATTTTAGAACCATTATTATACTATCAGAAAGTGATACTTTGTGCATGCAATGTGGCCTGATATAAGTTTACTTAAAGAAATGCAATTCTAAAACAGTATAATTTACCAAAATCAAGAAACCGGTGATATTCGTTAGGTGAGAACAATGTGGATTTAGATCTAGCAAGAACAATAAAGCTCCTTTAATTTCTCCTGTCCAGTTGCTATGTTCTGTCTGTTAGCTACCTTAAAATATTGGACCTCTTAATTTTGATTCCTCCATCTGTAATGGAGGCTAGCGCCTAAACGAAGATAAGTACAGAGAAACTGACTTCAAATTTGGGTTCAGTGATCTCGATTTATCTAGCTGTTTCTAATTTGGTGTTTAAAATTATCAGACGCTTTTCATTTGGTTAGCCTTCTGTATTTTAAGGATTCGTGCAAGTGATTAAATTACAGTAAAGCAGATAGAGAGTCACTGACTTCACGTTTGACATCCGCGAATATGGCCTCGATTAAACTTCTCCTTTCTAAACATGTTGATATGACTAATAAACCTGTCGATATTATTAGACTAAACCTTGAAATGGTTAATACTTATTTAAGGAATAGTAATCGTTGTCAGATTTCTTTGCATAGTGACAGGAACCAAACTATTACGTCCAAGCAATACGAACATAAATGACGGAGCTTTGTGAGAAAAGAAGAGCAAGCTTCGGGATTCGAACTCGCGTCGCCAGTTTTATGCACGAAAAGGGAAAAAATAACGCGACGCAGCCAGCACGGCCACGAAGACATCAGGCAGATAGGCTTTAAGCTCAACTCTTACGGAAATAAAAGCAGAGTATAAGTTATATAATACTGATTTTTGTTTCAGTTACTGTGTTTCGTACATTTATGAGTTAATCTTCTATTCACTACTATTTTGCTAGATTGTATACACATGAAAACCATGTTATATAATTTGTTAAAAGTTTCGAAAACCGTATTTAAAGTAAGTGGGAATAAACAAAACTTCATCGTTAATTATTACAGGCATAGCAACATCGCTGTATTATAATTTATTTTATGAACAATAAAAGCAAGAGAAAAGATCTAATTACTTTTATTCACATATTTTTTGCTGCATCACGACTAGATATACAAACATTATTTTCTTCACAAAGATTAGTACTCGAAAACTGCACTAATACACTCATTGTATTAAAACCCGCGCAGTGGTCACTCATGTTGTTGCAAGGTTGCCACATAGTTCAATTTCTGAACTTAAACTTTCTAAGTGCTGCTAAAGTGTGCGCTCAGATTATAATTGACTGAGTGTAAAATAACCAAGGGCCTGAAAGACTTCGGCCATGAGGGCGAGAGGGTAGCCAAGTTCTACACCGCTAACATTATTCTTTTCTTATTCCACAGAAGTTGAAAATGTGGAGATAATTTTGATGCTAAGCGACTTCAGTCAGTAAGCTATTCCGTTCGGAAATTTACAAAAACCTACACTTTCGAGTAATATAGACATACGATGCCGAATCAAATTCAATCCTGAGGCACTTGCTGAAGTAGGAAACCTTATGGTTGTAGGTTCGAATCGCCTGCAAGTGACGACTTTTGATACTTAAATAAAAACTGTCAAAAGTTTTAATTTGTGTTACGTGCAACTTGTCACATTACACGTAGTGTATTAGAACTTTTAATTACAGTTTTAACTTCTCCATTTGCTAATGATATTTTTTATCATGTTAGCTTCGTTCAGGCTGGTTTACGTTAAACTAAAAGACAATAAATGATCGTAACTTAATGTCATAATACTTACCCTAAACTGAATTCGTTCTTAAAACTCACACAATACATTCATTTCATAATTCGACATGACAAACAGGACATGCATATACATGTGTTGACTTACTAAAGAATACGTACAGACAAAATATATCACAAATACTCAATGTTACATTTTCCTCGCATTTGAACTTCATAACTCATGAGTGTTGTCTTTCGTTGGCAAAATGGAGTAGAGGAAAAGTGCCGAAGTTTGAAGTATTAAAGCAAACCAACATAGGTTCGAATCCTCTTCAAGCCACGTCTTTTTTACAAAGCGGTCGTGAAGAATCTAATCACTTCTCATACAAAATGGATAATATTTCCGACTGTGGAATGGAGCACATGAGTCATTATAGAGAGAAAGACGATTTACGAATGTTGGTTGGAAAAGTCGAAATTAAGTATCAGGGGTAACAGTTAAGAACACGACATTGATATGAAGTATCCATTTTCATGTTATTATTCGTAGAAACAAACACTATAGCATTTGTTGAGCACGATATGGAAAAAGTCGTCTGTGGAGTATCGCTATCGTGCTGGACTTCTAATTTGAAAACCTGTGTTCGATTCCCCACCAATCAGTTTATTTTTCGCAAACATTGAACTATGCAAACAAAGATTCATCTCGGGACTGTGGAGAACTTAACGAAGTATCACTGTTCAGAATCCGAGTAAACAGGTGTGTGTGCTGTTTAGCATAATGATAATGTAGTTTTCATATTTTTCATTGATCTTTCTCTCTCCCTCTCTTTCTTGATGTATTGTTATCATGTCTTCGCTGCTTCTTTCTCTTCTTTTACTTCTACTTCTCTCTATTCATGTTTATATCTTCTCTTAATTTACACACACTCTCTCTGTTTGTGCGTATTCCACAGCCAAATTCGGGCCACTTTCGATGACCCGGTGATAGGGACTGACCCAAACATGAGTGACCCGGTATCCCGATTGACCCGGTCTGGAAAATCTATTTAACTGGAAATTTTGACGCATTATTTTTCGTGTTCTCGGGGTAACATCTCCGATCCTGGTCACCCCTGAAATAAACACTGTTCAAACGCAATTAAATAATTAAAATCTCTCCTTGATCTTCCGGGTCATCAAATCTACATCGAGTCTGTCGGTAACCTTATCAGCTCTGCCGTGTTTATTCCATCTGTGCGAATTGTTATAAACACTAGTTCATTAGTGTTGTAATTATTAGAACGTTATATTCGCAATAGGTGGAATATATAGTGGCATGTCCAGAACTGACAAATTTTAAGACATGAGTAGCAAATGTCCCAGTTTTTAGCCATTTCAAGAGAAGAATTATTTTTATATTCGTTTGGGACGAAATTCGTTTCCATGTTCTAATTTGCCGACATATTATTACAAATATAAAGTCCAAAAGTCACTTCTATCTTGTTGTTAGATTTGTGGGAAGCGAACTCTATTGTGTGGGAACTGAACTTAATCTTTTTACTATGTTCAAATTCCATATTTTTATCTTTACTTCTTCTTCTTCTCTCTCTCTTTCTCTCTCTTTCTCTCTCTCTCTCTCTCTCTCTCTCTCTCTCTCTCTCATATCTCTGCCTTTGTCTAACAGACATTCATCGGTTTCAATGTTTCACTGTGTGTTTAAATTTCTCCCTGCATCAACTTATGTATATTGATTCGTCTCGCTTTTATTCTTTCATTTTACCGATACTAACATATGTCTATTTTGATAAAAAAAAAAGTGCTCTTGATGTTTGCTGATTTTAGTATGGACGAGACGAAGGAAAGAGAAAGAGGGGGTCTGTTTACCAGACACGATTATGGGATAAGAAGGTGCCATTTGGGTGGCATAGCTGCACGGCGTTCGCTGTCCCATTTTTTTTGATGCGAAGTGTACCACTCATACGCACGTGTTTCTGATGAAGTCGATTCACCGTAAGCCTTATGTAACATTTTCAGCGCTTCGGCACACGAAATTCCATTTGCAATTCAAAATTTAAGACAGATTCTTTGTTCGATACTTTTATCCATTGTAAACATCGAACATACACACTTGAGATGAATTAACAAATGGAGCACTGTAAACAAACTAAATTACAGATGGCGCTCAAATTCCGCGTGATCATAGAGGGCAGTTGTGCTAACGTAGCGACAAGAAGAATGTCAACTCTCCCTTTAAGTGGGCTTTGTAAATGTACAATTCCCGGTACTTTCTTGACAGAATGTATGTTTCACTCTTTTAACTTTTGGTGGTGCATGTTTGTCATATAAATACAATATTTGTGAATTAAGAATATTTACATTTTCTTTCACCGACCTATTATATGTTATCAACTCTCAGGGTATGAGACTGGCATCTGCATGTAGAATCTCTTTACATTTTTGAGATTTCGATAGATTATTATTTCATGTTGAGCTTTTGGGGGATTAAGTGAATATACGAGGGTAGATCATCATGATAGGAAATGCAGGTACAGGAAGTTTTCCGAATTTGGTCGTTTTCTCAGGATACTATACTGCGATATGATCAATAGCAGACTCAGAGCTTCCTGAGTAATGTGGGGGGTACCTGATGACGTAAGTTTAAGTCGAGTGTCTGAAGCATACATTTATATTCCATGTATTCCCTTGAATCACGCAAGACGTCGATGTTTAAATCACCCATTATTATAAGATGTTTATATTTATCTTTAATAATAAGCATGTCGTTTTCAAAACTTGTAAGTTTATCTAATGGCGTGTTTGAGGGTCGGTGGACCACAGCGACCATGATTTTTATAATCGATATTTTGACTTCACAAATCATATACTCGACACTACTCTAGTATTCAGTAGGTGACTGATAGATTACCCTGCCAGTTATACCTTCCCTTAAGTACATAGCAACCGCACCGGCACCATTTAGCGTCCTATCATTTCTTAAAATACTATAACTTTGAGTTCAACTAACTCACTTGTTATTGTAGGTTTAAGCCACTTTCCTGACAAAAGAATACATAGTGGTTTAGCATCATTAAATAAATCACGAATTTCTTCTATATGCGATATAAGAGATTGTCAGTTTAAATTTACTACTTGGCACCCCTTGGGGGCCCCAGTAAATTTTTGCCATAAAAGAGAAGTTGGTGTATTTGTAATTCGGTCACTTAAAAAAGAGGGTAATGTGGAGGATTCAGCTTGGGCCTCCGGCAATACGCATAGCTGTCTGAAAAACAGATCATTGGGGATATATATCCTTCATTCGACATCATTCTTACAACAAAAATACGAAATAAATAAATGTATCACTTACCCACAGCAGCAATGACCCATAATTCTCATGTTTGGTTGAATTGAATTTCGCGATTGTAAATAACAGGATTACATAATATTGTGGATTAGAGTGGATTAGGGTTTCTATTGTAGACATCTTTTCGCAGATAAATCTAGAATGAATAGCATTCCACGTAAATAAGTGTATGCATTATAATTATTATACTTCTCCAAGGCCAGAAAATGTATTTCTGCTGAATAACTTGATTTTAACAATGCCTTTGTAAGTCAAAGTGTTTACAATACGAATTAGTAAAGACTAGCACTTTATTTGTTTTTAGCATGTTTGATTAGCCGCCAGACCGCTGGAATTTGTTTACGCACGTAAGCTCGCCATTTTAACCTCTGTTTATTTCAACATTGCTTCATTGTAGTGAGCTCTAGACAGCTGTTGTTGCTTTTCTTATTTTTATTTAGCAACAATAGCAAGTGTGTTGCTAAAATTTAATATGATATTTAATTGTCTTTTCTCTTCCACGCAATATATTATATTGTGTTTCTAAGTCATAGGTAAGAGAAAAGACAATTTCAAGGAGTCAGGGCGAGATTTTGACACTGAATGTAGAACGAGTATTCAGTAGGGAAATGAGTAGACCGTTTTGTATTGATCATAAAATAGTCAGAAATATGTCAAAAAATAAACAGAGTTTGTGACGTCAAGTTTAAGATATTGATGAGGTCGCAGAAAAGAAAACTAGTACCCTATTGTGCAGGACAATGCAAATGGTGTCCAAACACTAATACAAGCTGGATTCAAGGTAGATTGCTTCTGAGATGGAACAAGGATTGGGACATGCAATTTCACACCAAACAATACTAAGATGCCTTTCTCAATAGAACATTACGAGAAGAACTGTAAAGAAAACACATCAGTCAAAACAGCGCATTCAACAGATGAAGGTCTGTTGACATGTAAGACCATTGGAGAACCAAGGGTTGGAAGAGTGTGATTTCCTGAAATCAAGATAAATTTAAAGTGTTTGTTAACGTTGGTTGTTTGAAACTGGATGGAGCTATGAGACCATTTAAGTAAGGATTGTGTTGCGGAGGCGAAGTTCAGTGAAAGCGTAATGGTGTAAGCAGCAATATTTTTGAATGGGGATGGATGGATTAAGATTTGCGAGAAAAAAATCTATAGATAAGCCTACTGTGAAATACTGAAAAAGAAGGTTTTGAATGCAGTTATGATCCATTTCAGGATGCAAAGGTTGGACTCAGATCTCAGTTGTCAACGATGTAATGTTTTCCAGCAGTGTATCTCATACCAGATCATTCAGTAGTTACACTGGTCTTCCAGTTTACCCGATATAAATCACATTGAGAATATTTGTTATGGATTCAAAACTTGGTAAATATTGCTCTACTGGTAAAACAAATAATGTGTAAGTTGCCTATGATTTGGCCCCACGAATATTAACTCAGTACACTTGTGCCGCAAATAGTACAATCCATCAAAAAGACTCAAGGTGGATACACAAAGTACTAAGGCAAACTTGGTTTGCATCTGATATTAAGTCAAGCTTAATGTATAGTAATGTTCTTCAATGCAACAATCAAATATTCGTACCAGTTATCATTTTGATCAGGTTAGTTGTGGTTCTGATTAGCATTTCATAAAACCTGTCGGTGGACCGAAGTGTATACATTGATCTATTGTTAATTGTTTTCAATTTAAATATTACTAAATTTAATAACAAGAAACTTCTAACTTCTCTGTGGGTTTTCATATTTATGTTTTGGACTAGCTTCTTGAAATGTCCATTCATAATTTTTATATTTCACCTGAGTTCATCTTTCGGAACTCGAGCAGCATCTCATAACAAAAACCCACTTTTCCATCTCCTCGAATTTCCACTTGGGTTGCACAAGGGAAAGACCGTCTCTCGCTGTCTACTTCTGTTTGAGGTAGACCACATCGTGGTTTCCTGTCACTTTCAAACATTTTATTCTGTCATGGTCTCTTTTGTTACTTCACCAATACTCTGTTCAATCTTGTCTTTACATACATTTCTCTGTCCGTTTTCTTTCTCAACTTTCCTCGCAGTATTTCCAACCCACTCCTCAAAATTGCATGTGTTACAGTTTCGATGATCTAAACTAAATACAGAGGAAGTAGGAAGCCATCCTTAACATATAAACAAAAATGATCAGATTTATTATGACGGACTATTTGGAATAGAGAAAGGGAAAAATATCAAGTTAAATTGAACACAATACTCTCAGATTTGTTAAATTTAGTTAACACGTAAAAACTCAAGATCTCAAAAGTAAAAGAATACAATATTATATATGATGGGAATTATAGCAAATATTTAAAACGCTTAATTACATCTCTTTATATACACAATAGTACTAACTCTTATACAATATTTGTATGTGAAACTAGATTTTCAGTTCCCATAACATTTCGCATTACATTTCTTCCGTTTGTGCACTTAATCAGTTGTCAACCCATTCTGAGATTAATGTATTCAAATGTATGAAGTTATTTTGCTTTATATGCTTAAGCATTTTATCAAAAACCGTGAGTACCAAATTGCTAGTACAGTTATTGCTATTACATGTGTTGTTCTGAAATATTGTAAATCTCGTTACGGTTTATTTTAGTTCCATTTATATGTTTAACATTATTAAATTCATTTTGATTCATTTAAAATTATTATTCTATACAGAAATAAATAAAATGTTTGTATTGACTCAATGTGAACAACCAAAAGTTTATTTGTCAATATTTCATTAAAATCTCCTGCTGAATTTAAAGACAAATCTGTGAAAATTAGCTAAAGATTCAAATTTGCTATATCAAAACTTTCAAACTTTAAATTCTAAGTGACAATTTAAATAACATAAAAATGTTAGCAAAATTACCTGCCTACTGACATTATTAGTTGAAATATTTTCATACACTTAATTTCAATCTTTAAAGGGATGTACTATAACTAATTGCATCATATATGTCTTTTAAATACAATGCGAGTTTTCTACGTAATTTTGAACAAGCATTTGGTTTTTCACATTTGGTCACTGTAAGCATTTTATATATTTCTGTGCAAAGTAGGTTTTAGATACTGACTTGCTGTTCTTTCATTTCAATAAAGGAAGGCGCTATTTCATTCTGAACGAATGTTTATACATAGTTAAAATTTTGGTTGTCCCGTATTGTGATTACACCAGTTGCGAAGGGAGCACTTTATCGTTTTGCTATTATGCCATCAAATCTAAAAGTACAAAAAAAGTTTATAAATTATTTCATGTTTGAACAAATGATAGTAAAAATGCGTCAGAAAGAACTCATCTTATTTTTTGTATGTTTATTTAAATGTTACATGAACATTTGTTTATTCAAATATTATCGAAAGGATTTATTCTTAAATGCATTAATAGACTTTCAATCACTATTGTGAGAGAACTAGTGCTTCTCGCATTTCCTAAGCTAATTAGACCTCTCTTCACGGAAATTTTTATAATTAAACAATGGGATTGAAGCTGTGTCTAAATATATGCCGTTCAACAACGCTCTTTATTAAAGCTGTGTGCAGACGTGTGTAGCGATAAAGTGTATGGTAAAAACCCTATATGTCATGTATAATGGTAGCGTGGTTTATTACAGATACAAAGAGATATGTCGTGTATAACGATGGCTTGTCTGGTTTAAACTCTCTGCAGCTTATACAGCCGTGTGCTATTGTATGTGTCGAGTGTAGCAATTCGGCTGTATACGCTACACAAAGCTTTAAATACACGTGCTATTGTTAGACGCAATCTCTTTCTTTTATTTATTAATCAAGTACGCTACCACTTTACACAACATACAACTATACACGACTTTCATCTTGTACTCTATCGTTACAACGACACATACAGCTACAGAATGGTCGTACATGGCTTTAATCACCTACGATATAACTAGATTCGACGCATACTCGTAAAACAACGTCATTACCGTACTTCAATCATGTTAAGTTTACATGAAGACGGAATCAGTTTCGCCTCCGAAATGTCGAAAACATAACTTTCTCCACAACAGTAGTTAAAGATCCACAAATAATTTTCAGAATTAATTAACCTTTGATGTCTATAACACGCAATGTTTTTTTTTTTTTTTTTTTTTTTTTTTGCAGTGTCGGCCAGTAAGGTAAGTAGTGATTAAAGACTTCCTTTATTAAAATAATATTCTTACAGAGAGATGAATCCAAAGATTGTTCATATAATTATTCTCATTTGAATTTGAAGTTTATTTAAGACCCTTTGGGATCTTTGGCTTAGACCAGGATGGGTTCGGTATGAAGTGAAGAATGTATCGACCATGGTCTTTCTTAAGGTATTATCCCGGGATTCGCCTGTTGGAACTGAGAAAAAACCTGGAAAGTTTCAGTCAGGATATTCGGCCGTTCTGTTCGTCCTCATGTGCCTACCCATTCATTATCCTTATTCTTTATCTTATTATTATTGAGTACATTAACATCAAATATAATTTAAAATAATTATTTTATTTGGTATATGAGTGTGTATGAAAGCTATAGGTTGACATGCTTTACGTGTTTTTTTTAATATTGCGTATGGTGCAGAAAATATGTTTTTATGATATGTATCATAATATATCATGTATGAAATAAAGTAAGATGTCCACGTGACAGAAAAGAACAGAAAAGTTGATATGTGTTTTACGTTTCATTTGCTATAACTTATAGTATATCTTCCAATTTATATTTGTAATACAAATTGTACTAAATTATGACAGTACAACGTATTAAACTTGTATGTAATACCATTAAAATTCAATGTAATATTCTCTACAGTGATCATCCAAATGAGACCATTTTGACAATAATAAATAATATAGTAAATAGCAATGATAATAATGATTATAATCAAAGATGAAAAGTGAAAGCTCACCGGAATTTGATCTGTTACTTTACAAGCCAGGTTCTTACCCCTCTGCTATTGCTCTCCCTATACACTACTTACGGAGCTGCAATATAAAGAAGCTTGACTATATAATATCAGCAATAGGAGGCTATTGGTTAGTAGCAAGATGGCGGCATCAAACACTTGACCAACATGGAGGTATAGTTACGATAAGAAATAGTTTTCTCTTACTCACATGTGCTCAAATCGCATTGGATCTGAACACTGAGATTTTCCAATAACGTAAAAGAAGTCTTCTCGGTGCTGTTTCAGGACTACTGATGATACATACAAATATTCACATCTCTCTGACTGCTATATGTAATATATCTTAATTTTCATATAGAGTGGTTTTAAATAATTCAAAGGAACATCCGTGGCATTAACATTCAAGTATTTTTTCGTGTATTTTATCATTACCATGATACATACAAGACTTTCAATTTACCCACATAAAGGGCCCTGGCACCAACTTATTCTCTACGACCCACATATCGATATACTTCTACGAGACTACTTAAAATACTGCAATAGTATTACTACTTTCGTTTGAATGATGATGCTCCACACATGTATTCCTTTCTTCATATAAAGAGGTGTTTCTTGTTACCACGTATAAGTCTTCCATAACACAAGTATGATACATCAAAGTTATGTATATCTCGCTCGTAAACGCAGCTACTGGTCAATGAAATTTATTAAGCTGGTATAAAGTGACTGATACCTAATTATGTTGTTTCTGTCTTCTATAGCACAGACCTATCTCCGAAAGTTAACTAGTTGACATTAAAATTTACCAAAAGATCACGAGATAAAAATATTCCGTGGTCTGGAGAATAATTTTTGATGCTTAGTTCAGTTAGTTTTGAAGCACCGGAAGTAAACTAAATAAAATTTTGTGCAATTAAAAGATTAGATAAAATCAGAATTCAAGATGGCCCTGAACTTCGAGAAATTTGTCATAATCGATATTCAACGTGATTTAATGTAAAAGAATCGAAAATTGTGGTTGACAGTGATTTGTGCTGATTCCGATTCACAATAAGACAACAGTTCCTCTTTTTCCCAAAAGGGAATCGTTTTCCTTCGGTGACAATCTATTTAGAATCTGTTTAAAAAAAGATCCAAACTTGTATCTTTCAGTATGTTTCGAAATTTAAGCACATCATGAGTATGTACGGAGGACAGGAATATTGACATATGTTGTTACTCTGGAGAAAATAGAGTCGGAATCTTCTTAGATTATATATTTCCTCAGTCTGAATCGTTCTTTTGAATTTGTACTTGTTTCTTATACTCGAATGTTGAAATATTTTAGAAGATTTTGATAATTTTGAGACTAGTGAAATTTTAAAACATCTGTTTTTGTGTGAATTTTTATTGAATTTTCTGCTTGTTGTTTAAGTAAGTACGACAACTCGTGCAAAATCGATGGTGAAAATATAGGAACCTTAAAAATGGCACTGAATCACCTTGAAAAAAAAAAAGAATTATTCTATATTAAATATTGTTATCTTTAGTACCAATTATTTTGCAACCCAAATAAAAAAGAAATACTGGAAAAGTAAAAAACAAAAACACTGAACTGCTGAACAAGACTATCTTATACGTAAAAAAATAAAATACACGTAACGTTTCGACCTTCTAGCAAAGATCCTCATCAGATATACATTCTCTGAGGATCTTTGCTGATGAGGTGTATGTCTGATGAGGATCTTTAGAAGGTCGAAACGTTACGTGTATTTTATTTTTTTACGTATAAGATAGTCTTGTTCAGCAGTTCAGTGTTTTTGATCTTAATTGCAAGACGTTCAACTATGTTTTGTTGTCAGACTGGAAAAGTAGTAAAATAAAAATCAATGTCTGTGCCCTTCTTGCGGAGAACATCAGTAAACATAAGCTATGTAAGGAAAACAGAGAAATAATGATTTTTCTTCTTGAGGCGAGATGACAAAATGAAGTATAATCTAGAGTGATACTTGACCTTTCAGAAACTACTAGTTCTTTAAGAAAACGCACTACAAGAATAAGTAATGTCTATAGCAGTGATTTTAGTATTCTATAGCAGTGATTTTCTATTTTAGTATTGTGATTATGAATCTTGATACCACTGTCTGAGTAAAATGTATGAATGAAATAATTGTTATTAAGTTCATAAACGAGCTGATAAGTTTCTAAGGACAGGACTTACAGTTTCGGTAAAGTCGCTCCAAACCACTCCTTTCAATGGACACAGTGGGAATTTATCCCGTGACCACACGCACATAAAGCGAGCGCGCTAACCTCCAGTTACCCGGAGTTAAGAATCTGGAATGTCAGCATTTTCACTGTAGAGCGTTCGTTTCGTATTCAGTAGTTCCTGGGCTTTGTAACCAGCAGCCGTGACTGCGGTTTCCAAGAGTTTCTCCTTAGTCACACAAGTTAAATTATACCTCCCACTTAGACCCTGCCCTACCCCTTGCCGCATTTTTTCCGTTACCTTATTCCGCTCTGAGTCATATATGCTCAAAGGGAATAAAGAAATTCAAATTCAAATTGTCGCCATTTTCATGATCATTACAGACACCACTTGAAATGAAAATATTTTCATCTTGTTTTATCTTAACTGTTTTAAACTTCTTTCTTCGAACGACTGTATCACATCTTGAAATATGTTGTTTACGTGATCCTTTCCCGAATTGAGCTGCAATTGTTCACACACATTTATTCACATGCTTCTTCAAACCTTTCGTTCTTTTCAACAACATCCTCAATGTCTTCAGGAACTGGAGAATCCCAAAACCGCTCATAAAGCTGAAAAAATACTGTACCAACAAATACAGATTGAGTGAAAAAGCAGCGCACAATAACTTGAAACATCAGCAACTGAAGACAGTGTCCTTGCTACCAGATCACATAACGCAGAGAGGAAAACCATCACAGGAAAGTGTTCTATGCTAAAAAAAGAAGGCACTTGCTGCCCTTCATATTTCGGCTTCTCCTGACCTCAATTTTCAAACTATTGACCTAGAATTTTTCGATTGGGTAGATAAAGGATGGAAAAATAGAATAAATTGGTTTAGGCAAAAGGGCACTTCCTCGTAATTGCCCTTTTTGTACCCTACTCTTCAATTATTTTTTTATTTTTGCAAATAACATTGAATATTTTTAATCCGACGTGAAAATTACTTGTCAACTTGCGATTTTTGAACTGAATCAGCTTCTAAGGATCGTGATTCTGTTTGAGGAGTGTTTTTTTTTAATAAACAGTATTTCCGGTTATTGTTAAAATTGCTATTTTTGAACCAAACTTTGACATTTCCTTGCCAGCATTATATTTCGATTTGAATCTAGTGAGTATTTATCAATTGATATGATTGGTTTTCGTAATTTTCAAACTGGTAATCGCTAAAGAACTGAGTTAGATCGGGAACTTGAATTACAAAATAGGAAGGAAGTAAATGTGGAACCTGAAGTGACTTCGAATTCCTATAAGATGTTAGAATTGTGAATGAGATTCAAAATATTCAAAATGAAAGAAGACAACAACAAGTTATGATGCAACAAAACCATTTCATGATGATAGAAGTGTGAATGTGAAGGTCAGAAAGCAGGATAGGGATGGTAGTTTGGAGACACAGAGGAAGGAAAGTCAGGTTTCGGAAAGAAGATGATCCTGATGTTAGACAGGAAGAGAGGGAAAGTAAGAGCAGAGGTGATTCGAGAATTGAGAGTGGAAAGTTTGGAAGCTAATAATAGGCCAGACGGGAAAATTATAGATGGAATTGATATTGGATGTGGTGTGAATTGTAAGGAGATCAATAATGAAGATGGTTCTAGAGATTTTGAAGGAATGAGAGTATTGGCTAGAGAAAAATTCGAGAAGAGAAGTGAGGTTCCTGATTCAACATTGGAAGTGAAGATTTCACAAGAAGAAAGTATTGAAATCAAGATTAATAAAAAAAGCTTATGAAAAAATCAGACTTTATATTAGCTTTAGATAAAATTGATGAATTTGTTTAGAAAAAATAAATGGAAAAAAAATGTTTGCCTATTGTTGGAAGTCAAAAGGTTAGTAAACGAGGATGGAATTCCAATTCATCTCATATAACAGTTTCTAATAAGAAGAACAAGTGGAGAAATTAAACTCTATATTAGACATTGCCTAGATAATCATCTGAAATCGAGTGGGATTTAACGAATTTTTAAGAATAAATTTATTTAGTCTTTCTGGAGAACCAATTAATTGGATCAATGTTTCATAGAAGATAACTTACGGGGAATAATGTATTGGAACTCATCGATCTGGTAGTTAATTCAGCAAGTGTTTTGGACTACTTTGTGAATGAAGAACAATTAATAAAATGCTTGCTTAAAGGACTTCATACGAGGATTGCTAGATTTTGTGAACAGGGTGGAAGGGGTGTTTTTGGTGGGTGAATTGAAGGTGAAAGATACTAAATATGGAAATTATGTGAAAGCAAAAAGCGAATATGATGCTTTTGCTAGGAGGGGAAGGGACATTAAAAACTTGGCTAGAAACCAATCTATTGCAAATAATGTTGTGGAAGAAAAAGCTAGTTATAAAGGAGAGAATCGAGTTACAGGGAAATATATTAGAGGTTGTCAGTATATTCCATCTGATAGTTTTAAATGAGAAATTTTGCTTGAAATACCTAAGAAATCGATGGTGTTAATTATAACAAAGATAAATTATAGAAGGCAATTCGATCAAAGAGAATATAAGTGCAATACTTGGAAGGAGAAACGGGGCAAACCAGGTTACACGGAGAATGTAAGAAATGAGGCTGAAAATAATTTTGAAAGAAGCAGTATGGAACAAAAGAAAGGCATTATAAAAATGATGGGAAAAAGTTTAGAAAAAGAAAGTCATAATGGAGAAAATGAGGGATTTGGTAATTAAAGTGAAAAATTAAGGGAAGAATTAAACAATAATTCAGAGATTGAATTTGCAAGAGATGACAGTGTTCCTTTGATATGGAAGTTCGAGTTATTTTGGGTATTAATGAAGACAGTAAGTCTGTGAAGTAGCTAAGATTACCAACATCTAATAAAATTCGGTATTTGTTGTTTGAATCTTATCTGAAACTAACTTAAATTTGAAGTTCCTAAAAGAAGAACTGGTCCAGTTAATTGATCTTCTGAACTTTGAAATACTTCAACAAGAATTCTAGAAGATTTATTACTCGTGGATTAATGAATTGGTGACCTTGAAAAGGAATTGAACTGTAGTTAGTTGTTGTCTCCGATATAGTTTTTTTTAGATTGTGTGTTTGTTTCACACACATTTCATTAACTTGGGTCAAGACTTTCAGAAAGCAGTTGTTAGAAGGAATTTGTTTCGTTAGTTTGAAAAATTTCAATAACTTTTGATTTCCGACAGTTGTAAATAGATACGTGAATTGTGTGCTCTTCGATGAGATAATTCATGAGATGAATGAACATTGAAGCTCAGTTTGTTTCTGACTGCTTTATTAATTTGATTTTGAACGAGAGATATTGAAATTGAATTAAAATGTAAACAAAATTTTTATGATCTGGCTTTTCAAATAATTGCTGGTTTTAGTTGTGCAAAACTTGGATTTGGTCTGCATTTTCATAATTTTTCTAATCTGGCTTTTGAAATATGTTTAATTATTGTAGCGTGTGTGAAATATGTATATGTATTAATATTTTTTTTATTACTGCAGCAGAATTTAACGTTTAATGGATCCAGTGTTAATTTGTAATGAAGCTCCAGAATTTGATTTATATTTTCCATATTTATTATTTAATGTATACAGCTGTGTATTTCCTTAAGTTGTTCTGTTATCAGGTAAGGTTAATGTTAATTGTAGTGGATTGTCAAGTATTTACTAACAGTTTGTTTTCATGTTATATTGCCGGCCGGGTAGCCGTGCGGTCTTAGACGTTAGTCCAACGGCTCTAAAGTCCCGGGTTCGAGTCCCGGCAGTGGCATGGGTGTGGATTTTAACTGGCTGTAAATGGGCGAATTGTGACGGGTCGAAGTCAAAAGTTACTAGACTGGCCCAAATAAAATAAAATTTACCAAATATTTTATTATCGCGTTGTATTGCTGTGAAATATAATGTGATTATATGTTGCATATTTATTAAAATTATTTTGCATTTGTGTTTGTATTTAATTTTTGCTTATTATGCATTAGTTTTTAAATTTGTATTTTTATTCAATTTCGAATTTATCTTGTTCGGAATTTTGATAATTTTAGTAGTTATTATTTATTTGGATTGATTATAGGAAACGACAGTTAAGGAAAGTAATCTGAATCATTACTCTAAATAGAGTTGTCACCTGGTTTAGAAATTTTACTGAAACTTATTCCTGGAAAATTAAACATGTACTGTAACCTGAAAACTCAGCATACTTGTGAATTAAATTTTAGTTCCGTTAGTAAAAATTTCATTTTGGACGGCGCAGGAAAAGTTAGTAGCGAGGAGTAAATTTCTATTAAAATTTCCAACTATGCTGCAAATGGAATGGGTGAGTTAAAGCTATATTCATTATTTAGCTTCTCCTGAATCTTAGTTAGTTTAGAAGTATCGAGGACGCGCTATGGCTACCGTGTACGACTATAGCAATAGCATGCAATTTAATTTTAGGATGCAGATGCTATTATGTAGTGGAAGTGGAAGCATGGCCGTAAGCTCCACCATTACGAGAAATTACACTGGTAAAAACTTTATTAAAAATTGAGCAAGTAATATCAAACTGGCTCCGACTAAAATTTATTTAATTTTGAGCAAGTGATAGTGCTAAAAAATGAGAAAACTTTTCTCATAAAATGAAGAAATGTTTCCTACTTGAGAAAAGTTTTCTCATTTTTTTTTCACTATCACTTACTCAAAATTAAATAACATTTAGTAAGATCCAGTTTGACATTTTTTCTCTATTTATTTTTTTTAACAGTAGTTAAGAAATATTTTAAAGTGTGATTATTGTCATAAAATGGTGTATTTTTTTATTATATTGAAGTGTTGTTGTCAACGGTTTAAGTTTCGAAGTAGGTGTCTTTAAGACAATCGTTACGACAGTCGATATTCTGTGCTTGACGAGGCTTCCAGTTTACATCCAGGACCTGTGATAAAAAAAACGTAGCCAAAAATTTAATACTACTTTCGGAAGGCTATTAACCCTAGATGACTAAACTGATCTGTGCCAAACGTTATTACTAAAACGTAGTTTGACAGACTACTTTAGAATTTTTTTTTATATATAACTTATTTTAATTAATTTAACATATGTTATAAACTTAAAAAAAAAAAACATTTAAAGTTTTCAATAGCATATCTAGTTTACTTGACACTCAC
Source organism: Lepisma saccharinum (assembly GCA_022664845.1). NCBI lineage: Eukaryota > Metazoa > Arthropoda > Insecta > Zygentoma > Lepismatidae > Lepisma > Lepisma saccharinum. The sequence continues at coordinate 18,821 of JAGDQP010016711.1, forward strand.
AGTGGGTACTGGCTTAATGGTCCCAACACATGCCTTCAGTATTAGTCGCGTAGTCTGTCAGACGACGTCTTCGTCCTCTATACTGCGTAAGCAAAGTTGGAAGTAACGCTAACACTAAACTGTAGTTTACTAGACAACGTGAATTAAAATGACACAGAAAGAAAGCGAGTAGGAAGGCAACGAGCTTTCACCTTCATTGCCTATTCACGCACTGAAGGTACACGGAGTATGAGATGCGTGGACCTAGTAGAAGGGGGTGGAGGAGATTTCAGCAATTGTCGTGTAGTCTGTTAGACTACGGTTTAGTAACCTAGGGTTAAACAAATTAAACTACTTCTAAATAACTTCTAACAGCCGTACTTCATCCATAGTTTAGATTTAATAACTGGATTCAAGGTAAGTGAGTGATATTTCTATATTTTAAAAAAAGTCTTGTTTCAAACGGCATGCTTGGTGCTTAAGATTTAAATTAAAAGTATTATGTTTTTAATGAATAAAATAACCTAAGAACTGTAAGAGCATAATATTACGCGTTAACACTGTGCAATTTTAGTTTGAGTAAACGGTTACTGGTTAGTAAACCTGTGACGTATCACAGCTTGTAATTTATGAAGTAGTTGTAATTGAATTTTAAAACCAAAATCCATTGTTTTCAATTTGCAAGAAACTAAAAGGTTCTTTCATGGACAAAAGTAACACTAATTAAGTTAACTAGTGTCTAAACACAATTTGTAACTCAAATAATAATGGTTAGAAAGTGTAAAAAGAGTAGGTTAACTCGGGGTAACTCAGTTATATAAATACAAGGTTCCCTTATTCTGCATTCAGTAGATAATCGTATTAAATAGTTTCACACTAAGTTTTAAGATATCTAAACCGGAAGTGAGTCGGGTGACATCATAAAGCTAGTACTATGAATTGAATGCCTAAAGGTGACTGTAACTCATTTTAATTTGATTTCAGAAATTAAGTAAACTGGCTCATGGTCTCAGATAATCATTACTAAAGTATTGAACCGGTAAAAGCTTGAATATAGTACTTAATTTAAAACTGAGTTTTGAACCGGAACTTTTCTAGTGAGTCATAATTAATATAATTAAAACGCTGTTTAACGATTAAATTTGTTAAATACTATAGATTGCATCTACTGAATTTGTAAATAATTGATTTAAATCACTTTGAAGCAACGTTTTGACAGTTTTCGGGAATCTTTCTAAAGGATCCCAACCCCTTGATTAAATATTTTGGTGTTTGGGGATAGGAATACTTGATATACTAATTTGAAAGAATGCTGTTAAGAAATCATTGAGATTTTTAATCTGATTTGAAGCTTTAATTAATAGAGAACAAAATTTAAAAAATCTTATATTTTTTGCTGTGAAGTACATGAGATTCAGTATTGTTATTGTTTAAAGATTTAGTTGATTTGTACCTGCGAGAATTAAGAGTAACTACAGTTTAAATAGCTAGCTTAATACTCCCAAGAGAGTTGAATACCAAATTATTACAAGGCAATTGTAAAATTGTGATGGGTCTCCGGCCACTGAATTCAGTTCTTGAGGACACAATATATTTTGCTTCTGCGAATTTTATCGATATTATATAATTGTTGAATTCTACTGAACTATTACAGACTTAGACAGAATTGGAACAAACTACTAGTAGAACGATAGTTAATTTAAATTTATTTAATTAAATTAAGTTCCATTTATAGTTGGTGTAGCACAATTGATACTAGAGGTGATCAAAATTCTTAACTTTCTTATTCTTATCTAAAATTCTTCTCTTATCCCATTCTGCCCTTGAATCATCTTGTTGAACCAGCGCTCAAATGTACGATTCCCATTCGTATCAAGTGGACTAACGCAAGTCCAAACCGACCGAATGCTCAGCGTGCTTGTCCTTGAGTTTTCCTTCGCTGGTTTCCCATCTTGCCTTGGTTTTTCGAATTCAACTTCAGTGAAGAAGAACCTGGGTAGGTTACAGTTGACATTACCCTTAACATATAGAGTGCAGATTTCTTAAGATACTTATTGCACATCGAAAGTTATCGAAAGTAATAATGCGCAAAATATCCCATATTGTGATGTTCCTGAACACGTGGTACAAGACCTAAAACTCTCATATGGTCTCCTGTTGCAAGCGGGCATGATATTTCGATTCCTAAATACTACCTATCTTCACTTAACTAAGGATTTTTTAGAATAATGTTGTATCCCAGAAATTAAACAAATTGATTTTCTCAAAATTGAACATCTCATTCTTTTAAATATTGGTTCTACCTCCCTACACCTACCATAAAAATTATAATTTGGGACGATAATGGGATTGTGATATATATATATATATATATATATATATATATATATATATATATATATATATATATGTGTGTGTGTGTGTGTGTGTGTGTGATGATATTCAGCCGTTTTCTATCCACTGCTGGATGAAGACCTCCCCTTTTCTTCCTTTATATCTCGGTCTGCTGCTATCCTCATCCATGTAGCTCCTTAAAAACACTTGATTTCATCTACCCACCTTGAATTTGGACGTCATCTCGGTCGTTTCTTTTCTCTAGGAATCCAATGTAGTACATTTGTCGTCCACCGTCCATCTGTTCGTCCAGCTATGTGACCGGCCCATTTCCACTTCAGCTTCTTTGCAGTCTTGATTACATCCTCTACCTTTGTTTGTGCGCGAATCCATTCATTTGTCTTCCTGTCCCTCCTAGTTATTCCTAGCATGCATCTCTCCATTGCTGTTTGTGTGACTCTCAATCTTTGAGTCGTTTGCGCATTCAATGTCCACGTTTCACAGCCGTACATCATCACAGGTAAGACACAGTGATTATAAACTTTACGCTGCAGACACATTGGTAGTTTGCTTTTGAAAAAAAAGTGTGGTCTTCCTAACGAACTCCACGCCATTTTACATCTTCTATTTATTTCATCAGTCACCTTGGCATTCGATGTTTTAAGCTGGCCTAGGTAAACATACTCATCAACTATGCCTATTGTCTCTCCGCTAATCATTATATCCGTTTTTGCAGCATGTTGATTGTATATGACCTTTGTTTTGCTTAAATTCATTTTAAGGCCTATTTTCGAGCTCTCATTATTCAGTTCTTCCATTCTGGTTTGTAGTTCTTCCGCATTTGAAGCAAACAGGACTATATCATTAGAGAACCGTAGGTGATGAAGAAATTCGCCATTAATTTTAATTCCAACTTCATCCCAGTTTAAATTCTGGAACACTCTCTCCAGGACCGCAGAAAACAGTTTTGGGGAAATTGAATCTCATTGCCTTACTCCCTTTCCAACTTTAATTTTTTTCACTTTCTTGATGTAGTCTAATAACAGATGTAACATCGAATAAATGTTTCGCAGTAGCTTGACGTACGCATTTTCGATACCTTGATGTTCAAGTGATTTAAGTACTGCTACCAAGGAGACCGAATCGAAAGCCTTTTGGAAATCTATGAATCCCAAACGTAGTGGAAGTTCATATTCATTAGTCCTTTCCATAACTTCATTCAATGTTTGTATGTGGTCCATTGTGCTAAATCCACGACGAAATCCGGCTTGTTTCCTTCCCTGGTTAAAATCCAAGTTCCGTTCAATACGATTCAGAATAACTTTGGTGAACATTTTGTATAGAACTGACAGTAAACTAATTGGTCTGTAGTTTTCGACGCGTTTTTTGTCCCCTTTCTTATACAACAAAATTATAACGGCATTATTCCAACTTCTGGGTATTTCTCTCTTCCTCAGGCACATTGAGAATAATTTCGCAAGTTCCTTTTCATCTTTTCACCTCTCCATTTAAACATCTCTGCTGTGAGTCCATCTTCTCCTGGCGACTTTCCGTTTTTCATCCCTCGAATTACTTTATCCACTTCTTCTTTCATTACCTCTGGGACATCTACATCATTTTCTTCTGAGTCTTCATTTCCTAGCTCTTCTTCGGAGTAGTACAATTCTCTGCAGAAATTGTCAAATATGTTTATAATTTCTTCCTCATTTCGTGTTACGGTACCGTCTGGCCTCTTAACTGCAACTATTTGATTTTTTCCTATCATGAACTGCTGTATGGTTTTCTTCAGGTTCTTGTTCTCCTCAATTGTATTCTAACAAGATTTTCGTTATATCTTCGTACATTCTCTCTTATTTTCTTCCTTACGGTTTTCTTTAGTTCTATGTATTCAATATTTTATGTAATTTTCCTCTTCTTTCATTTCCCTTCTTTTCTTCATCAAGACTTTAGTTTCTTCTGAGATTTTGCTCTCTCTTTTCTTTCTGGTGCCAGCTATATCCTTGGCTGTTTCTCTTATTATCTCCATCAGTATTTTATTTCTGCTATTGATGTCTTCTTCATCCTCTAACTCTCCCAAGGCGCTAAATCTGTTGCTTAGTTCTATCTCGAATATGTCTCTGTTTTTCTCTAGTTTTTCTAGATCTAAAAGTGGCGGTTTTCCACTCATAAGCTTTTTTCTCTCAAGTCTAGTATTTAGTTTCAGCTTACATCTCACCATTATATGATCACTCGAAACTTTGAAACTGTTCAGAACAGCGACGTCTTGCAAAATTGCCCTGTTATTTGATAGAACGTAGTCTATTTCGTTTTTGGTCCCATTTGGGCCTTTCCATGTCCTCTTTTTCTGAAGCGGTTTCTTGATAAACGTACTGGAAATGAACAGTCTGTTGGCTTCTGAGAATTCCACTAACTTCTCTCCTCTCTTGTTTCTTTTACCAAATCCAAAGTTTCCCACTTTCGTGTCACTGCTCTGCTTGGCTCCTATTTTCGCATTGAAGTCTCCCATTACAATTTTGTACTGCGATTTGCTACTATCCAAAATCTTCTGTATCTCCTCGTATAGGTCTTCGATTTCCTCCTCCGGATGTGAGGTTGTTGGAGTATACACTCCTATAATTTCCATACTGTATCTGTTGTATCCATACTGTGTATATATATATATATATATATATATATATATATAAAGCCATTTTCGGTTCCTTTAAAGTAGAACGTGTGCTTCGACGGTAGTTCCAACTGTTCTTCATTCTTCCTCCACACTTCTGATAGTCCTATGATGTCCCACTTAATCCTCTTGATTTCATTCTGCAATTCTTCTAATTTGTCCTCTCCTGCAAGTGACTGACCTCTGCCATTACCAGCTGTATTCCGTCCTCCGGGCAATAAGGTCCTCCGAGGCTGTTTCCTTCCTTGTACCATCATGGGGGGTGCTGACATTTGACTCACCAGACTGTAAGCTAATGTGGGTTGGTGAGCAGCCCATCCATGTTCGTTCACCAAGCAGTTGCTTGGATATTAACAGGCTCCACGACGTGAACGTATGTATTGGACATTAGGCTTCTACCCCGGTCGGTTCCCTTAAGCCTTAGCAAGAGTAATTAAGGGGTCTCCACCCAGTTAGTGGCAGAAGTCCTTTGGGGCAGTAGTCCCGGTTTCCCGGCCATATATATAGCAGGTGTATGCATAAGTAGTTTGCGGTTTACCTAAGAAATGGCGCCAGCGAAAAGTACACAGCGTATTCATTTGACACATACGTCATTTTATTCGTCTGACACTTAACTACAAACACACACAAGTTGAGTTCGCCAAACACTAGCGTCTTTCTTTGTTTTATCGTTCAGTGATCATGTCGAAGTTTGTGCCTGAAAAAGAACATTTGCGGCACGCATTGCTTTTCTTATTTAATCAAAAGAAAAAGGCTGTTGAAAGTCATCGTGTGCTGGTAGAAACATATGGTGAACACGCTCCATCGATTAGAACATGTGAGACATGGTTTCGACAATTTAAGAGTGGTGATTTCAATGTGAAAGATAGTGCGCGCTCTGGTAGACCACAAAAGTGCGAAAACGAGCAATTGTAGGTGTTATTGGAGGATGACCCAACTCAAACTCAACAGCAATTGACAAAAGCATTAAATGTGTCACAAGATACAATCAGCAGACGTTTACGAACAATGGGGAAGATCAATAAACTGGGTAAATGGGTCCCACACGATTTGAATGAACGTCAAATGGAAAATCGCAAAGCCACTTGTGAAATGATGCTTGAACGCCACGAAAGAAAATCCTTTTTGTATCGAATTGTGACGGGTGACAAAAAATGGATTTATTTTGAAAACCCGAAGCGGGAAAAATCGTGGCTTTCACCTGGCGAAGCCGGTCCTTCAACACCAAGGCCAAATCGCTTCGGCAAGAAGACCATGTTTTGTGTCTGGTGGGACCAGAGCGGTATTGTGTATTATAAACTCTTGAAGCCCGGCGAAACTGTTAATGCACAACGCTATCGCCAACAAATGATTAATTTAAATTACACATGGATCGAAAGACGACCGGAATGGGCCCGAAGACATGGTAATGTGATTGTGTTACACGACAATGCGCCGTCTCACACAGCAAAACCAGTGAAAGACACCTTGAAATCGCTTGGATGGGACATCCTTCCTCACCTGCCGTACTCCCCAGACCTGGCGCCATCTGACTATCACCTCTTCGCATCAATGGGGCACGCGCTAGCAGAGCAGCACTTCAGCAATTTCGAAGACGTTGGAAAATGGCTCAACGAATGGTTTGCCGCAAAATACAAGCAGTTTCTCTGGCATGGTATGCATCAATTACCTGAAAGATGGGCGAAATGTGTAGAAACCGATGGCCAATATTCTGAATAAAACAAAATAAATTTCCCTTGAAAATTACGTGTTTTCTTTACCAAAAAAGCGGTAAAAAGTTATGCATACACCTGGTAGTGTACAAGAAGTGTTTTACTGGATGGCGTCATTGCGTCTTCCTTAAGGCGGTAGTGATTTTCAGTAGTTTATAATGCAATTTTATTCTTCCTTCATTTAATGCGTTATGGAGACTGGACACCGTATACGAAACGGGTATGTATTTTAATAAGTGTGTGTATAACTAGTCCTAAAAATTGTGTGGTTACTGAACCACTATCGGATTTTATTCATTTATTTTGTAAGCGCACTGTTTTTCTAACACGAGAGAAAGGCAGTTATTACCTTTGACTGAACCAAAATGTGTTTCTATCGGGGTGTAAACCGAGTTTCGTAGGGGTGAGTTCTGTTCTTTTTTCTAGACCAATTTTGCATTATTTATTTTCAACTTGATTAGATATCCAAACATTTGTAAGTGTTTTTAGAAAATTGCGAGGACCGGCATTGATCTCAGACGAAAGGCGGCCGTATGGGTGCCGCACCTAAAATTTAGCTATGTCGGTGGTGTTGAGTACCACTTGCATTCTTCATTCTTCTTTAAAGAGAAATCTTCGCTGAAAATTTTATTTTTGAAGAGACGGTCTGACCATTAGTCAGAGACAAGGTGAACCAGTCGTGGTTTCACATTCTCTTGTTTTCGCAAACTTGTTATGGACAACAATGTTTGTTATTCTCTAGCTTGACGTGTACTACGTTCTGCTTTCATTTTAAAATCTAATTATTGTGTTCGCTGCAATAATATTTCGGGGTCTGATGGCGACGGTTACCGAACCATTAGGTTTTTGATGGGCGAATGACATAGTAGTTTATTTTTTGGTTCACATTGGATGTGTTCTCCATATGTCGGATTATTTCTACTTTATCTACCAACAAAAGAAAGTTTGAGGTTTAGGCCCTTGAGGTGAACAACTACCTGAGTGGGTACATTTCGAAGGAGTGAGAGGGACTCGAACTTGGGAGTCAATCTCACTTTCAAGGCAATACATATGGATTCAGTCTTTTTATTTTTATTTCTACTGAGAAGCAGATATTGGAAATATTTTGCACTTGGATTCCTTGCGGGAATTGCATCCGGGTTCTGAATTATAAGTGTAGGTAGCATATCCAGTTACTTAAATTATTGAAAATGCAGTGCTAGGTTTTACTTGCTAACTAGCCGGGGCCAATGTATGGCTATTCATTTATCGTGTAGTGACTGGGTCGGCGGATGATTTTAAAAACATGTTTCGCAAACTTTACCTTTTTGGAAGTTTTCTATTTTTTATTTATTTAAAAACGTCATAGGCCAACCAAACCTATCCATTGATCATCCTTTCATCCTTTTGATTGGCGCGTGTTATGGTTCACTACCATAACCTCTGCCTGTCACAGGTATGGACGTTGATACCTGTCGGCTTTCATTTAACGGAGGAGTTCAACGGGAACCGAACCGGAGACCAAGAGGTCTCTAATATTGTACATTCTGCACTTTATCCTGCAATAAAGATTTGTATTAGTTTTCAGCGACTTGTTTGTCCTGGGTTCTTCATCTTGAACCAAACCATTGGCGGTCAATTCAAGGCGTTGCACTTCTACCTGTAATATTACTTAAAATACACATTAATTTCATTATCTTAAAACTTTTAAACATTCACGTAGCTTTCGTTACTACGTGCGTTGACCATTCGTTTACATTCATTGAATATTTACGCTACGTGAATATTTCTTAGATTAATACGCAATCTAATTGTTGGATTGAGAAATGCATTGCTGTCTTGTACACTTGGGATCTATGCTATTTGCTCAAGCGTGTACTCGTATTTCATATTTCACTTGTTTTTAAAAAAATAGCTGCCTTTAGGCAGCTTGGATGAACTTGAACTTTCCTAGTTTATTTTTAACTTACAACGAGACAGAATGAGGCGATGCTTTAGCAAGTCTCATTTGGGTACCAGGTTACTTCTGTTAGCAAACTATGACTTTGTACAAGGGTATTTTCCTTCAGTCAGACAGGACTGGCAGTATATTTTTCAACTCATTTTACTATTTCCTAGTCTTTACCATAAAAGTTTAATGTTTTTAAGGTTTAACTTGTCTATTACTGTAAGGGCGTTACAAGAGATTTGATTTTTATTTGCTTCATGATTAGAACTTCTTTTTGCTTGTCGCTTTTTTGCTTTCTTTTGCTACTTGATTGCATATTCTTTGTATTTCGCTGTTAATACACTGTGTGGGCTGTATTTTTGCAGTGTTGGGTAGCGTTCGTACGGGGGTATCTTGTATTCTGTGTCTTACATCTGGATGGTTATTGGGTCATTGGATGCTTGAATCTCCTATTTGTTTCACAGAATTACACTTTGTTACTACTGGTAGTCCATTTATATGAGCAAGTGGAAACTTTATTTAGCCGTTCACAGGCCTTGTACTTATCCTTATAATAGCCTTACACTTGCCACTTTTGAAAGTTCGTCGCGTATAACCTGATACAAGGGGAGCATTAATTAAGTAATCGGTACAAAGGTACTTTCCTTGCACTCATATCCTACTGAAAGGGGATGGGGTTGTACAATGTAAAGTCATTTATACATACTTTTTAACAATTGACACTTTGCCAAATATTCTGGACTTGTATTGCCGTTTTATTTTACGGTTCTCGTAATTCATATTTTCAAAATTTCGTTTTATTTTTACATATTGTCGTGAGCGCTCATTTTTTCATTTGTCTTGTAATTCCTACTAAGGGGTAACCTACATAATGGCGGTGAAACTTAAGGGTACGTTTGCTGACTTTCTATTTAAGGCATTACTTACTTCTTTCATACGATCTTCCGTTCTCGGTAGTCATCGAGTTTCCATCTCGAGCTTAGAAACATGACATGGGGGAGTTCATGCTTGAAGACTCAACTACGAACTAGAGAGCCCCACTCTCTATATTGGCTTACGTTTCTTTGGGGAAGAAGCAATTTCATGAGCATACTCTTTGACTAATTTGGAATTGCTATACTAAATAGATCACATGACTAAATAAGTAAACAAAGTGTACGTCGTAAGGTCCACAAAAAAAGGGGTAGTAAGCTCCTATTTGTGGGCAAGGCGTGAGCCAAACATGACCTTTACGAAAAAAACGGTTTGTATACCTTTTGAAAATTCAGGGTGGCTCCTGGGGGCCAACGCAGTGACTAACGTGTAAGGAAGGGAAGCCTATGAACTGAAGGGTCTATTTAGCAATACTATTCTGGAATGTTAACGTGCTCGCACAACTACCATTTTCCTTACGATACCGTCGTTTGCTTCTCTATTCAATTATGCTACAATATCCTGGCTTAAACTTGAATTTTGCAAATTATGCCTGCGCAATCGTAATCCTGAAGATTTACTTTAATTATTTATATGTGTAGATGTGAGAATTTAGACACATGTGGACATCACTCTACTGTTTTGTACCACAAAACTTTTAATGTGTTCCTTCCTAGGAAAAAAACTTAAACTGAGGTGGTGAACAATGAACATCAATGGAGGAAAACAAGCGGATAGACGGGGCACGCGATTGACCAGTGTGTGATCTTTGACTCTCCATTGGCTTTCACGTACCTCATCCAAACGCTGATTTTAACGACGGGAACGTCCCACTGCCTGGGCTTGAACCAAGGATCACTGACATATGGTCCTTCTTTTTCGTCTACCAATGAGAAGGGGATGACATCTAGCGTGCCTTTACACTGATACCAATATTAATATTACATAACTTTATAATTTAAGATTCAGTGAGGAAAACTTACTAATTTTGTTCACTGGTAAGGTGTAGCGAAAGTAGTTTATTTTTAACAACGTTAAGGATTTCTCTTCATTTTCTAATAGTTTCTTTCTTTATTTTACCTGCGATACCATTTGGCTTTTCTTTCTTCTCGATATATTTTTTTTAAATTGCATAGCCTGTTCATATAGTGGACTGCCTAAGGATGGTAAATAATTTTCGCTTGCTTTTAAGGGTATGTCAAGGTGTACCAAAAGAGGGGTTTGACATTAACAAATATTAAAAATAGAGAAGTTGTTGCTTTCCTGTGAGACTTAGGAAAGTCAATGCATTTTCCATACTTGCATAAGGGGTGCATGACTTTGACGTTGGGGAACAGGGTGTGCTGAGGGGGACAAGTGTTGTGTTTCGAACCAGAAGTATCTGGTTCCTTTATAAAAAATATTTCGTTTAACGAACCTTACCATAGGATCTAAATTGTATATCTTTTAATTCATGATTTCATTTTTCCTCCTTTATTTTTTAAAATAAAAGTAAACCTGCAAAACTTAGTAAGATTTTCTAATTTAATTTTGTTTTTAATTGTGTTACGTATGCATTTACCGATTATTATGCATTTGTATGTTTTTAATTATCTATTCTTTCCTCTTTTTAACAGACAGCGTTCTTTATCGACATTTACTTTTCACTGCAAACACATAATGAGGAAGGGGGTGGAAGATCTTCAATCTATGCGTATTTATGGTAAATTTACGCGGTTTTCCTGTGATTACTCACAAACGTTGTTTTTACGTACCCCGCAACTCGGTAGGGACCTTTGTATCGAGGAGTCATTTTGGGACTTACTCCTTGTTTTTTCGCAAAATTTCTAACCAATACTTGCATTCCTGGTTTAAGCGTAATTGTCTGGCGGTGTTTATCTACTGCTTCTTTTGATTTTTGGGGAGATTTCTCTAACCTTTCCTTTGCTAATTTGCAGATAATACACATGTGCTTTTGCACATTTTTTGCTGAGGGTTACGTACATTGGTACGGGATTTCGGCAGGGTATACTGTTTGTCTTCCAAAAATTATCCCGTATGAACTCAACCTGGTTTCATCTTGTCAACTAACGTTGTATGAGTATATACAAAGGCTTAAGTATGTACTCCACTGTTTTGGGCACTTACTGACATACTTCTTAAGGAATAAAGATATAACTCGCATGTACGCTCCACCAGTCCATCACTCTGAGGATGATAACTCGTGGTGAAATTTTGTTTTATTTGTAGGACCGCAGTAAGTTCTCTAATGATTCCTGCTGTAAAATTTGTACCTAGATCACTGAGAATCGTCTCTGGCACACTATATACTGAGATTACGTGGTGTATTAGGTATCTAGCTACTGCGGCAGCTGTTGCACTTTGGAGAGGTCTAACTATTACGAAATGTGATAAGTTTTCACAAGCTACAACGATAAATTTATTTGAATTTCTCAACGGCAAGGGACCATAGAAATCTAGACTGATACGTTGAGATAACCTATCGGTTTTTATGATACATTGGTATCCCATTTTCTTGGCGGGACCTGTGTTCGTATACTGACATTCAAAGCAGGGTTTTACAAAATTTCTAACATCTTTACCGAAACGTGTCAAATAATATATTTTAGCAATTTTTTCAAAAGTTTTTGAGTATCCTAGATGTCCTCCTGCTAGGATTCGTGAGTGGGTTTCATGTAGTACATTTCTAATCATAGCTTTGGGTAATACTAGTTTGTACTCAGTTCCTACTTTACGATATAGGAGTCCATTTTTTACATCATAGTGCCTTACTTTTAAATTTGTGCGGTCAGTTTGTTTTAACTGAATTAATTCTTTAACAAAGTATCTATCTAAACGGGATGCCGGGTCTGCAACGGCTTAAGGCTTATAGAGATTTTCAATATAATACGACATGACTAGTTAAGAAGTTGAGTAGGAGTTTGAGTTCAACTTTACAAATTCAAAGACCTTACTAACCTGTTACATTTCCATCATAGTGGCGGTCTTCTAGTACTCGGGTAGGATTCAGAGACACCACAGAACCGGTGGTTGGGGGGTAGATTCTATTTTACACTTGGTAAACAGGGTGAGAAAGGAAACCGGGACTGACTGACATGTCACGCGATTTCTGCTTCATTCGCAAAACATAACAATAGCATGACCAAATATGGGCATGGATTACGGTCAGCTACATGAATAATCGTTATGGCTACGTGGACTTTCGTAAGTCTCACGCTCATCATTTCCTGGGTTGATCACGAGTGGCATTAGTTGTCTATTGCCGTCATTTCTGCATCCTGTTGTTATGACCATGTCTTGACAGCTACAACTCATCCAAATGCGTCAACTTGTATTTTTTCTCTAAAAAGCTTAAAAGGGGAATTTTCAATTAATAATTATGAGTTTTAAAAACTTAATAAAGGAATTTTGGGAATGGGTTTCGGGACTTTCAAAAATGGAACGCATCAGATTTTCTCCAACTTTTTAGTTTTTGACCTGCTCCGAGTCGGTATTTTGTTTATTGGCAAGCTTTGTACTAGTCAGAACCAGCCTTAGGGAGTAAGAAGTAAAATTACCTACACTCACTTCTCAGAGGAAACAAGAACATGCATTTTCATATCGAAATAGAAAAGATGTGTTGCAAACTCTGCTGCCAAGTTTTTCTCGAAGCGTATCATGTTATGCTGTGTAAGGTGCGCTTGATTTTTAAAATTACAGCTAGCGCGTGTATTATTACTTTACATCCAAACTTGTGTTGTTTAAGTTTCGGAAAGGAGAAATCCTTTCGTTTGATCCTTGTGGGATCAAAGTGTATTTGTACTGTTTCAAGTGGTGTGCTTAGTGTAAATTTATGTAATTCAGAATTCACAATTTGTGTAAAATTGCATTTGAAGAAATTATTAACTTAAACTTGATTATCAAACCTACATGTTGCTCTGAAACATAAAAATATTAACTATATGCTTACACACTAGAACATTTTCAAAGAATTAAACAGACTCTATACAATTCAAAGTAAAATAAATTATCTTTTCATTTTTTTATATTCATTCATGGAAAAGTTCTTTGCACTATGCTCATTTCATATAAGAACCTTTGCACTATCTTCTTAATGACGTGGACATATATATTTATGAACTGTATTTTCTTCACTATTTAAAAAAAACACAATATATTGTTTGAGTTCTTTTAAATTAGGCACATAATTTCATTGAGACTTCACTTAGTATTCAAGTTCATAATTACTTGCTCCTTAGGGGAAAGTTGGGTCTGGTGATTACTTCACTAGTACTATTCATTTAGGGAATATTGGAATAACACTGTTGATTGCACTGTGTTCTGCAAAAGGGATAGTCCTGGAACACTGAGAACTGAAATTCACTTTTTTATTTTTCACTTTTCATTCGGCGGCGAATGAGTGATGACCTGTGGGGCAGTTTTTCATTTTTCTTAAACTTCACTTCTGACACTGCATAATGTATACATCGTTACTGGGCTTGACCTTATTAACTTGGTCAAAAGTACTTAAATTGGCGGTCCTGGATTTTTACACTTTAGGTTCGGCAATAGGAGCTCGTGTCTTGCTGACTGGGTGGCTTAGCCTGTTTTTCATGGATTTCACTACATTTATCACTACACTGCAAGTTTACTGAAAAGAAACCATGTTGGTAGTTTATGTGGCATTATTCCTTGCGTACGGTAACTGGGGCATTGTTTTACTGGTTTATTCTTATTGTGAGGATATCTGGGTACTGGGTGTCCTCATCATTACATAAAACACTGGACTGGGTGCAAATGTCCTGGGATTATTTGGTTGAACTATCCAAAGTGATGTTTCGGACGATGTAATTACAACTGCTCGTGACGGTTGGGCTGAAGCAAATCAGGTGTCTATGGACCAACACGTCGGGGTTTCCATCTTCTGGGTTGACTGGGCAGCAATTTCACAGTTTTCTAACATTCAGCATCTATGTACGGCTGCAATATTTTAGTTCACTACCATACTAACAGGACAGATGGAACTGGGTAGAATCGTCTTCTTCTTTTTGAAGGGATTAACATATGAGACGAAGAAGGATTTTGAGGAGATGATGGGTACAATTGTCAATTGTCATCAGGTTTTAGGTAATGCAAAGTTTTGCAATTAATTTTCCGATATTTTTGTGAAGAGAGTGCTCGCGAGGGAACAAAAAGTATAATTACCGTTAATGTGCTTAGTCAGCAAATTGATAGTGTACATGGGTACATTACATCGTAATATTTTATTAGAGTTCATTATTTATACGTCCAATTCATGAGTATGCTTACTCTGGGATGGCCTGCAGCGGGGCTCGAAACTGCGGGCCTTGGATTGGTAAATGTGCAGCATTAAATTACGTGATCGATATAATGTATACTTGTATTTTTATGGGCGGGCGACATTGTTTCACGGTTGTAGTAACGAACCAGACAATAGATTTTTTTAAAAAGAATCTGGGATGTTCTGTATGTTAATATTTTAAGAGAGTTAGTAAGAGCTTATTTTCTGTTCTTGGCCAGGGAAACAGAATGTTATCGGAAGTCGAGTCTGATCGTAAGTCGTTATCTGTACCACAATTCCGTTTGCTTGTTGACCTGTGACTTGCTATTGTACTGAGAATAGTTTTGCTGCTTCATTAGCCAGGAGTGCCAGTTGAAATCTACACAGCAGTATAAGTTATATTTTCTCAAAAGAAAAGTAATGTATCGATTGTTATTGTGTAAGAACGAAATCGAATTAATTAGTGCTATATAGCAAAGCGCGTCTATCTTGCACGATGTTTTCATTACGATTTCAAAATATATTTGCAAGTGACTTATTAATTTTTCATTTGCGGTAATCTGGTATTCCTGTACCTAGGTGTCGTAGCGTAAATCGCGGCATCCTTCATAGTTCAGTGGGCGTCTTCTATAGTATGCGGGCACATATACTAGGTGTCTGCAATTGTCTATTCTGTTTCAATATATCGAGCATCCGACTTGTTGTTTCCCATATTTTGTGGTGATTTGTTGCATTTTCAAGTTTAAAATCCTTTATCCTTAGTGCTAAATGTGTTTTAATTCTTAGTGCTTTATACCAGGTGTATGCATAAGTTGTTTCCGGTTTACCTAAGAGATGGCGCCAGCGAAAAGTACACAGCGTATTCATTTGACACATATAGTCCGGCGGTTAGGGGGTTGTACGCTGCATTTTATGATTAAATTGTCCCAGTTTGTACACATCTTCCTTGACTCCCCATGAATGATTTCCGAAGGGGGGGCCAACGAAAATTTTGTGGCGGAGGGGGAGGGGAGGGGGTCAAAATGGCGGCCGCGGCCACTTTTTCAAACGTCTTTACCTCCTCTATCCATTGTCCGATTTTAATTGTATTTTTTTTATTTGAAAGATCTTAGCTTGTACTAAAATTTAGTACTCTTTTTTATTTTATGTAAATATAACGGTAACTCGTATAAACATAAAAATATTAAAAAATCATATGTTTCTTCATTTCATTTTTATTATAACTTTTCAGGACCTCAAAATTCGCAATTTTGTCTCGAATAAAAGAGAAACAATATTTATTAAGCTTTAATTTGATACCATTTATAACACCTTTTCGTATGTGGATATGTAAATAATCGCCGTTAAACAAATGCAAGTGCGATGGTGCGGCTCATTTTCTGACTAGTGTTGCCTCACAGCTTTCGTACTAAATATACTTAAAGAACATAAAAGATCTTTCAACATTGTGTTTTGTCTATAACAGTAATAACCCTTAAACTACAGGCGTAACTTGGGTGGGGCGGGGCAATTGCCCCCATAAGTTCCAGCATTTTTATTGATTACAATATTAATAATGAAAGACGAACAAAGTAATCTATATCATTCCCCCTTTTCCCTTAATAAATATTCAGCATGTCAAATTTTTAGGTGATCACAAATCAATTAAAATGAAAATAATGATTTCCAATGCAAGATTTCAAGAGTTGTTTAAAGGTAGCATAATAGAGCACATTTAAAAAGAGCACAAATATAAGTACAATGGTATCACTGTTTCTTTATAACAGCAATCCATACTTATAACTGTCATGAATACCTATTAACTATCATGAATACCTGATCGATCTTTTACAAAACGTCATTTACAGCAAATTAATAGTTATGAAGAAATAAAGAACCCAAAAAATAAATGAAGAAAGTATTAAAAACAGCTCATTCGCAATCTCCTCCATAGTAGCAAAGCGATGTACAGGTCAATGAAGACGACCTGCTTTTGCATCGATTCTCGGAGCATGTCTTACAACTGATTTTAACCAGCTACAAACGGCTCTCTCCCGCAATGGGGATCGTGGTCCACTGTTGGGTTATCTTGTCTTCATTTTCCAACCCCACGAAGTTGGTTGGGGAAGGTCCTGGAGGGGTTTTAAACATTGAGACCAAATCATGGACTGATAAGATGCTCTGCGAACATGCTGAATCAGTGCGTCTTGTGTAGATGGTATTGAGTCAATCGTTCGACTTTTCTTAATAAATAAAAACTTCATTGCTGCATTCACGGTATCGAGATCGGATAACTTATCGTATAATAGCACAACGTAATTCTCTAATTAAGGAATCGCCTCATCTTTCTTTCCGTCGGCCAATGCAAGAAAAGTTCCACTCACTTCTGGTACCGCGTTCCAAACTTCCCATGTTGTTTTCTTACCTCTTCCGTAAAAAGATGAGGTGGTATCACATCCTGTAAATGCGGGGAACATCGGAAGTGAAACCGCTTTTGATGGTCCCAATGACTGAGATATTTGTCTTACGTTTATGTACCAGAAATAAAGAAACAACACTTGCTTCAATCGTTTACAGTGTTTAAGTCAGTAGAGCGTACAGAGGAAAAGGATATTTCATGAAGGCGTAAGAGTGCATTTAAACAAACAAATTCTCGCGTTTAGGGAAGTGAAAACTCACCAAGAGCAACAGCTTGCATGGGCCTATTTATAGATATAACAATCTTTTCTCGGGAGGACCAGCGATTATGTGTGGAGAGCCTATATTATTAGCAGTTTTGGTACTCAATACCTGGTCTTTATTATACAGTACATAAGAAGTTATTCCTGTGAATGTTGTGAAATGGATATACCGACAGCCAATGTCCATCCCAATGCCGAAGGAATCACTTTTGATAAGTTACATACTTCGCAAAACATCCTTTACAATATCAAAAATGAAATTTCGTACTTACCGAAAGTTTTGTCCAACTCCAAAGGCAATGAACACCTCCTCCAGTGCCAGATTTTCAAAAACACTGATCGCCAAAACCACCACATCTGTGTCCACAGTACGGATTAGGATCTTTCGGTACCCGCAGCAGACAGCGTCTGCCACATGAAGCATCATCAGCGGTCCGCTTCCTCGTGGTTTCACGGGCTTAAACAATTCATGTCAGCTCTAGTAGCCGTAGTCAGTGCTGACTCTCCTTTCGAGGTATAAACTTCTTTGTTTACTTCTCTGATCCCCATCAACTTCGGGACGATTAAGTGAAAAAGCTGCCGCTTATTGTCATTTGATCGCAGAAACTGAGGGAAGTTCTTGGGAATTGGAGCATTCACTGAGACGCGATATTTACTACTACTTCCTCTGGATTCTCTTGTCATTTCTTTTAAGGAGTTACGAAAAAATTCGTCCCAAACCACATCAATTCGTTTCGTTGTTGCAAGTTACTTCCCCAAGTATTCAACAACATGACCTTCGATATATTCTTCAAAACTTTTGGCTGATCCTCAAGGAATCATATGAATAATAGCTGCTGTCGAAAATCTTTACGCCTACTGTAGGTTCTTGAAAAATATCTTCGTTTTGGAGCACTTCAAGACGATTAAGCAAACTTGATTTGTGATTAGAATGTATCGACTCTCCTACTAAAAGTGACGGAGGGTACAACTCATTTTCATGTTTAAAGAATTGGTCCAAGTCGCCTGATCTATATTGGCATGCAATGTAAAGGCAACTAAATAATACACAGTCATTTTTAAGGCTGGTGCACTTTTCAGCAACACGTGTTTGCCTCTTCTTGTATACGAGAAACCTATTGCATTTCAAAGGGTCAGTAACTTTCTTGTCTTTATTCTTTAATGGTTCTTCAACAAATCTTGTGAACTGCGATTGTCCTGCATTTTCCATCATTTGTAGGGTGGCAACTCCATTAGATTGTACTATTTCTTTGTTATCAACCCGGTAAAGATCTCCTGTTGTTTCCATAAAAGGATTACCAGCATCTTCGAAAGTCGTTTTTAACGACTGAACATGTTTCTGAAAATTTTCAGTGAATTTTTTGGATGCTTCGTGATGTTTTGTATTGTCATCTCTGCATTTAAAAGCCAATTCAGTGTCTTCTACGTATTTGAATATTTCCGGCGATGCTACAAGAAACCTCCGTAATGTTTCCGGTCTTTTTGTCAGTCCAATAATTCCTCCTCTCCTCTAAGCGTGGCATTAATTTGCTCGTGAGCTTGGTCCAGAACCATTGCTGAAAAAGATCGTTGACTTTTCCTTGCAACAAAGGCATCTCGTAAGAAAGCTGCCATCACGTCGGGATGCAAGGTATCAAGGCTGAGTATGTCACAAAACTTAGCTGTAAGCCACCGAGCATAGAGCATGTGGTGCAATGCAAAGAACCATGGAATTATGTTCATAATAGACTTCACGTACAAATCAAAGTTTGCTTCACGTATAGCTCTAACAAATGTGAGCACAGTCAACTCCAGTGTCAAAATAGTGCCCCAGAATCGGAACTGCGGCTGTGTTTCACGGCGATGTTCTTTCCACATTTTGTCAACCGATGAGTTCACTCCTTCAGAAGTTTCCATGTATGCTTCCTTTTGTAAAGCTGTTAGAACAGCAGCAGTTACTTCGTGTGCGTAACGGGACCTCTTGATATGTACAACGCGACGCGCGGATTCGGCTTTGCCTTTACTTGCAATTTCTGCTTGGATCAACATCTCCACCTACACACTGTCTTCCAAAAGATGAACTAAACCTCACATGGCAGCTTGCTCAATGTGCAGCCCACCTAGCATTAGTAGAAACTTCTTTTCTCCTAGGGAACTATTTGGAAGGGCGTACTGAATCTGTTTACATATAGTATAGAATGGCTGGTCGAGAACAATAACTGGTGTTTGTTTCTCATTCAGATGTCTTACAATAACTTCCACAGTTCTCATCGAATGCAGCATCATAACATGTAAATTAGACGGTTCTGCAAACAATGGTAAAACTGCAATATTTGTTGTTGGTCGATTTGGCAGCCGCTGAAATGATTCATAATAGGATGCCCAATTTAGATGCTCCCCAGATTCAGATTTGACTTGATCTTCCCAAGGCATATCCAATGAAAGTGCATCTTCTGAAATAGCAGGAATCAGAAGCTGCTCATGTGCAAAAGAAGATACTCCATTTAAAGTTAGCAAACTTGGTGAAATGTTCGTGAACTTCGTGGGAAGAGAATGAACTTTCCTCGGCTTTGGTATGTCTTTGGCAGTATCAATATTTGTAAGAACGCGAGGAGTTCCATCGTCTTCATGAGCTGGATGAAATCCCATGGAATGAATCGATTGCCGTCGATGAGGTTGGATTGTGGTCAGTGTTGTCACAACATGCGGTAGTAAAAACATTGAACTTCTGTGAAACAGGGTAGACAATTTTCTCTCTTTCGTACAATCGACAAACTTTATTGGCTACATTAGTAGATAAAACTCTTAAACGAACATACGAGATCAAAAGTTCCAAAATATGCATCGTATCCACCAAGTCTTGTTTTGTGGGTTGGCCATCTATCTTAAAGGCATCGTAAGTAGGCAGTGACATTTCCCTTTTTTGATCATGTCGTGAGGATCCTGTTGAAGATTGGCTACGTCTTGCTCTCTTCACTGCATTAAAAATTAGAAGTTGAGAAATTGTAACTACTGGCTGCTTTCGATTCGAAGTTTCAGCATCTATTTTTATACCTTCACACTTCCTTCCACACAATGTTGTTAGCAATTTGATATAATTGTTAGTAAATTGATTGCAAGGTTAACTAATAATAATATAACAGATTTCATAATTGAGTTTGCACATTAGAATGCGAACAACGACACCGAAGGGCATTATTTAGGCCTAACCAAGACAATTAACAGAAACACGGGAATATCCAGCTAAAAGTAAATGTTTCGGGAACATCATCCTGATTTATTAACGGTATCAAATTAAAGCTTAATAAATGTTGTTTCTCTTTTATTCGAGAAAAAATTGCGAATTTTGAGGTCCTGAAAAGTTATACTAAAAATGAAATGAAGAAAAATATGATTTTTTAATATATTTATGTTTATACGAGTTACCGTTATATTTACGTAAAATAAAAAAGAGTACTAAATTTTAGTACAAGCTAAGATCTTTCAAATAAAAAAAAAAAGAAAATTAAAATCGGACAATGGATAGAGGAGCTAGAGCCGTTTGAAAAAGCTCCCCCCTTCGTTAATCATTCACGGGGAGTCAAGGAAGATGTGTGCAAACTGGGACCTTTTAATCATAAAATGCAGCGTTCACTAAAATTTTGGCTCTTAACCACCGGACTAATACGTCATTTTGTTCGTTTGAAATTAAACTGCAAATACACACAAGTTGAGTTCGCCAAACACTAGCGTCTTTCTTTGTTTTAT
>JAGDQP010016712.1:0-11041 GCA_022664845.1 Lepisma saccharinum
TTCAGAATATAGAGTTCGTAAACGAAAGACTGTCGTACGTTACGATATACAGGGGTTGGACAAAAAATCTAAAACGTTTGAAAAAGTGTGAAAATCATACCTAGTATGGTGTGGGGCCTCCTTTTGCGTCCAAAACAGCTTGGATCCGACGTGGAATGGACGTATACAGCTCCTGAATCGTGGTGTGTGGAATGTTGTACCATTCTTCCTCCAAAACATGCTCCAGTTCCTTAAGGGATAATGGTGGAGAGTAATGAGACCGAACACGCCTTTCTAACACAGACCACAATGGCTCAATGATGTTCAGATCTGGTGATTGTGGGACCCAGGGGAGGTGTGATAGCTCCTGGTCATGCTCCTCAAACCATGATTGCGCCGTTTTTGCAGCGTGACAGGGTGCCAAATCATCTTGGTAGATGCCATCACCATCCGGGAACAATGTGTGGGCCATGGGTAGAACCTGGTCCCCCAAAATGGCCTCATACGCCTTAGCATTCATCATTCCATGCAGGGCTATGATGGGACCTGCAGAAAACCACGATATCACTGCCCATACTGTAACAGAACCACCCCCATGCTTTACAGTTGGGCGCAGACAGTCTGGATCATAGGCCTGCGACAGTGTTCTCCATACGTAAACACGACCGGTTGTTGGAAACAAGGTGTAGGTCGATTCATCGGAATACATTACGTGTTTCCACTGATCAAGCGTCCACTCCTTGTGGTCCTTGAACCACTGGATACGCCGCTTAGCATTTACTGCTGTGACCAGAGGTTTGGCGATCGCGGCCCTGCCATGAATTTTCATTTTATGAAGTTCCCGTCGCACTGTTTTTGATGAAACCGGGTTCTGTAGGCCGGAATTGAGTTCAGATGTAATTTTCATTGCAGTGGTCTGCTTTTTAGCTGCTACAATCCGTTTTAATGCCCTCCTGTCCCTATCGGACAGGATTGTCTTTCGACCACTGTTGTGCTTTGCAGACGTTGTTTGCCCATGCATTGCGTATGCCCTCGTGACATTGGACACAGTGCCTGTCGATACCCCCACAATGGTCGCCACTGTTGTCACTGAAGCTCCAACCAGACGGGCACCAACGATCATGCCTCTTTGGAAGTCTGTCAGGTCGCCCATTTTACCGCACCACTTGCACACCACGACACTCACAGGTGAACTGGGTACTGCTGACGGAAGAGTAAGGTCCACATGACACATTGAAAACAAAACACGATCGGTAACCGCAACACGTGGTGTACAGTGTCGGGCCACACTTACGTGTCCTGTATGACGTGTTTTGGATTTTTTGTCCAACCCCTGTATACTCGATGGGACAACACGGTTTTAATAAATGCCTATGCTCCGACAGAGGTGGCTAATGATAGCGACAAAGATACATTTTACAATGAGCTAGAAATACTGTTTAATCGATTATCAAAATATAATTAGAAATTTGTTTTGGGTGATTTTAATGCAAAGGTAGGGAAGGAAGAAGAATATGGACCTGCTATAGGCAAATACACCCTTCACGAAAAGACCAACAACAATGGAAAAAGACTGATATCTTTCGAGATTTCGAAAAACCTACTGGTAAAGAGCATGTACTTTGAAGACAAAGACATACAAATACACCGAACGACAAAACTCTCAAACAGATCGATCACGCATTAGTAGATAGACGAAGACACACAAACATAATGGATGATAGGTCGTACAGAGAAGCGGAAGGTGACACCGACCATCAGTGAGTGAGGGATATATTATGCATCGTGAACAGAGAAAGCAAGGGATCAAAACAACTTAAAATCGAAGTTAAACTATTAAATAATCCGATCATAAAAGAAGATTACCAACTCGAACTCTGAAATAGGTTCGAAATCTTAGCCGAATCAAGTGGCTCAACGAATGAAGATGTGTCTCAGCGACCCCATAAGCAGAGTACGAATAGTTAATTATATGTCAGATAGTTTCAAGATTCGCAACGGATTGAAACAAGGCGATGCTTTATCACCCCTACTGTTTAACTTTGCGAAGGGGACGATATAGATGTGGTACAAAGCAACACGGATATGTTAGTAGAAGCGTGCGATGAGATAGGTCTACAGGTAAACATAGATAAAACAAAATGCATGATAACAACCAAAACACAGGGAATGATGAAAAAAAGGCATAAGAATTATGGATGAGATTGCGAAATTTGGAGTACGATCCTAGGAGATGAACATAAATTATGTGTGTTTGAAACTAAGGTTTTGAGAAAGATATACGGGCCGAAACGGGACGAGATGACTGGAGAGTGGAGGAGACTGCATAATGAAAAACTCCACGGACGGTACGATTCACCAGATGTAAAAATAATGAAATCGCGACAACTAAGGCCATAAAGCTCGGATGGGAGGAAAATGCAGATTGCTATTTTTCATGGTTGGAAGACCGAATGGAAGGAGGCCATTGGGAAGACCGAGACGTCATAGGAGGACAATATTAGAAGAGATCTTCGAGAAGTAGGTGTTCGTGATGAAAACTGGCTTGAGGTTGCCCAGGATAGAATGCTGTGGAGTACGTTTGTTACTGCGGCGATGAGCTTACGAGTTCCATAAGCCATAGTGCTAGTTAGTTAGGCACATAGCCTAGGAGCAGTTATCCCATTCCTTACTTTGTCTGTCGTTACTCAGCAGGTATCCATCCGAACCTTACTTAATTGCTCCGAACATGCTGTCTAGCTGTACCTCTGCTCATTAAACGGATGGAATCACCGGGGTAAAAGGTTTTACTGCTTTGTGATAATATGTTACGTTACTTACACTCTTGGAAGTCGTTAGTTGTCAAACTAATATGGTAATATCAAAATCGTACCCTATTACTTAGTATACGTGTGCGATTTCTAGATGCGCCCTCTCTTTTCACCCCTTACTTTTTTTCCAAGATTTAGACCTAGGTAATCTAGTATAATACCTGTTTCTTCAAATGTATCGAGTTAGATCAAACTCACTGGAAACACTTTCGAGATAAATGTTACAAACATACATGATTTGATTGTTTATGATAATCATGATAAATAGAAAGTATTAATGGAGAAGTCCGAGGGAAAATGTAAAGAAATGAAAATATTTTTGAAAAAACTAATGAAAGACAATGTAAAAAGAATCCGTTCATTGCAAATGTAAAATGGGCTTGTAAGGATACGATAGTTGAATCTACAAAAAGTGAAATTTTGTAATTCACACTACGCAACAGTGCTGATTAATTGCCCTTGTAATGTATTAATTAGTTGTGTACTACGCATGTTTCCGCAAAGCTTCAGAGATGAAGCACAAGCTAGCTATTTTTTTAAATTAACTTTATTATTTTGAAGGAATATTTTAAAAGAACTTTTACTTTCATTTAACGTAGATTACGAATGGATGTGCGTTGAGGTAATTTCGTTGTTAGCTAATATCTATATTGATGTTATTTAATTTTGCAAACCAATATCCATTATAATTTGATATATGCTTTTCAACATCCCAAACGAGCATGTACCCTGCCGTTAGATCGGTGCAAATAATGGTTTATTGCTTTTATGACAATAAAGCAAGTATTTCTACGAACCAGTGATTTTTATTATTACTTCTTCAGCTTCGTGGGATACCCCAAGCTACCGCTTCTCCAGCTAGGAGCAGAACTTGGAGTGCGTGTTCATTTCTCCTTGCACTTCATTCATTCCACCTTGTTTCCCAAAGTTGCGCTTGCCCACTGTGTTGCTGAGGCCAACATCCAAACGGACGACATTGCAACTATTGACGACATTGTAAAAATACATATTTGAATATTCAATAGTTGTCGTTCGTCAGGCACTGTAGCCTATATTTTACAGCCTTATAAGAAACAATTGTGTATCAGTTTAGATTATTCTGTGCTGTTACCACCCGTACGAATCATTTTATCTTATCTTTAGATTATTCTAAAGGTCGTCGTAATACTGACGCGTTTAAAAAGTATAATGAATCTAGCTGCAGATATTTCACATCTCAGATATTTGAAAACTGTAGTTTATTTAAATAATAACCTTATTATTCCACATGTCATATTTGAAGGCCGCACGAAAAGAGATTGACGAAATTGAGATAAGAGCGTTATGAGTTAGCCCTTTGAGGGGCTATTTTACAAGCTATCATGCATGAAGATACGAGTGCATAGTTCATCTCCTACAAGCACATCTTTATATGATTTTGCTGTATACACAACGCTAATTCTGGACTTTTAAAACGCTCTCTCCTGTAAAATCATAAAATGGATAAAGCACGTTCTTTTCCTGCGGTCTTCATTTTCCATAGTTCTTATTGTGATAAAATTCATAATTCTATTATAGAGTATGTATGTAACATTTTGTATCATTTTAACTGCTGGAGTTAGTTACCCAATCAATACATGCTTTTTCAGGTTTCGTATCATGGCGAAATCCAGATACAGGATCTCCATTTATTTTCTTCCTGTGCGACCAATTGAAAAAATACGGAAGAGTCAAGGAAATATTGAACATCATGACAAGAGTATCGCGGGAAGTGGCCATAGAATTTCAAGCTAATGAATCACACACTGTAAGAAAACAAATGCCATCTTTGTTTTCGACATTAACAAGAGAACTGTATTTTCCTGAATAAGAAGTTTCCGTAAACGTTATTATTGTAATGACAATTCTACTTCAATTTGCTTAGTGATAGTTTTGAAGCATTCTCTTCTGATCTCAGTCAGTAACTTTTCTTACAGGAAATTAATAAATCACTTTACCTTACGTTTGTCTAAATGACTTATTCAATAAACAAATAAACGTTTTAATTTTCTTGCTCTTTGTACTATGCAAATTTTGTTTGAGAAAGTAAATAAATTTCGTAGGGCCGCTGCTGCTTAACGGTTAGAGATCCCACTTTTGGTGCTTGCTTTCGTCGGTTCAAATCCTGTTCGTGCCATGTGGGCTTTGTGATATACAGACACCGTGTGCGTGGATTTTCTCTACGTTCTTCCGTTTCCTCCCTCTTTCTTAATTCCACCAACCATCCCATCATCGTCCATTCGCCCTGATCCAAAGTTGCGTAAAAGTCTTAAAAATGACATTAAAAAAAATCAAATAAATTTCGAACTCAGGAATCCTTTGTACACGTTCTCCAATTATCACTCTTTGTTGTTTCTGTATTACATTCTGTAATAAACAGATCTTTCATAGTTGTGCTCTACCAGACACTTATTTAGAAATGTCCTTATTTCGTAAAATATTGAACACACATTGTAGACATGACAGATATGATTGTATAATGTGAAAGGGTATGGATTTAAAATTACTAAACTTTTCCTATGAGGACAAACAGCCTTACACTAGATAATGACATCAATTTTATAAATTCCATGAAGTAATGTAATAATCTGCTTGGTTAATGAATCTATTAAATTGTGGAGTTGATTGAAATTTGACTTAGCCTGATACAGTAAAACCACTAACAAGGATAATTATTATCTACAAATGTATTTTCCAGACCTAGTTAGCGGGTGTATGCTAACAAGTATCGAGGAATGATAACATGCTTTAGTATAATTTATTATCAGTGCTTTAGCGTTATTTTGATTGAATTTTACGATTAGTGTGAAGAGTTATTTAAGGAAATGATTTTTCGATGTAGGATGGAGATATTAACATTTTCACATACACGAACAAAATACCAGACATTTTACTTATATCTACACTGATTTTATCCAAGTGTTGAATACATTTCAAACAAGCTATAAAATATTGTATCAGACTCCGAATCTAAAGTCTGAATACGGTTAATCTTATGATTGAAAAGCGTACTGTATGGATAGGGTTGTAGTAACAAAGATTGTTCGATTGTGTAGCATACCAAAATGGAATATTATTATAACTTGGATATCATGGATCACTTCTTACAGCTTAATAAACTCTTTCTTAACACCTTCCATTGATGGAATATTTCCAAGAACGTAAGAGTGTATATTAGCTATTTCAGTAGAGTATTATTGACTTGTTATTTTACTACTAGATTTAAGCTCACTGATATAATCAAGGTGGTCTGAAACTTAGATTCCTAAAGTCATAAATAAAATTCAACTTCATTGAACCAAGACTTGATATGTTAAGTTCTTACCATATAAGGCTTAACAAACTCCATCATGTGACGAATATTGGAAAGTTTTGTATGGAATAACTAAGGTTGTTACAACCAAGGGGGAAGCAATATTGATTTTTATTTCTATTTGTGATTTAATTACTCAAAGACTTGAATGGATACCAATAACTATAGCATAGTTTAAGAAATAACGCTGCTTAGGTATATAATAAGGCCTAAGAGCGAACTTGGTAGAATTTAGGGTATAGATACAATTTCATATACTGCAGGATATGGATTTTAAATCTATAATGGTAGACTTCAACCTTATAATATAATACTGTCCTGAAAGACTAAAACAGTATCCATTGTTTATTAAAGTGTTGACAAATTTTATATTAGAGAGGGGCATATGATCTTTTCAAGAGAATATTACAGACGTAATGTTACCCTGCAATAATTGTACTTTGATATATTCATATTATATTTTGGAATTAAAACATATAATAAGTTCAAATAGTTAAGAGAATAGACTGAAGTTTCCCTTGAACCAAGGCGTCTCCTAAGATATGTTATTGTTATTATGTATTATATGGGAGACGGGACAACGGTTTCTTGCATTCATAACGGACTCAAACTTTAAGACAGAGTAGTTATCTTTGAATGCAGTATTTACTCGCTAGTAAAAAACTCAACAAAAAGTATTCCAGACCGCACTATGTGAGCAGTGCTTTATGAGTATATTGATAAATGTTACCATGAGTATTATTAAGGTATACGTATGCAAAGAAATATATAACACATTTATGAAAGAACTTATTCTACTCTTGGCTCACTACTTTAAAATATTGTAATAGGTAATGAATCTAAAGAATAGATACACCTAACTTCTAAAAACTGACTGATATGGTACACACTAGCACATAACATTGCTAAATTTGAAACTAAAGTGAAAAAAAATTGTTGTAGAAGATACTTGTGTTGTACGTTTCGTGAATGCTGATTTCATAAGTTGAAGAAATGTCACGAACATGAAATCTTATTATGGTGTTCTAAAACTTTAATGATTTTTAAGTTACATAAAAACACATTGTGAAAACCTTTGTAATGAAAACAACAAAATTTACATTGCATTAAACTTTAATGAGTTTTAAGTTACATAAAAACACACTGTCAATACCTTTGTAATAATAACAACTTTATCTTGCATTACAAAATTCTTTAATTTACACTTTTGTTTTACAATGTGTAAAATGAACTGTCATTCACAACTCTGTAACATTGTTTTAACCTGTTCAAAAATTTCTGTTTTGCAGTAAAACTTTTGTCGCAGCTTGTATCATACGTTTTACATAAGCTGGATGACATTACACATTTTATCACAATAAAGAACTTTTCCATGACGAAATATTATGTAACATAAGTAAATTATCACTCAAAGTTTTCTAATAAAAATTTCTAAACATTAACAAATTATGATTTGTGTTTTGTACAAATCGAAAATGTGATTTATAATTTTGTAACAAGGAAAGTTAATGAACATCAAGGATGTGAAACTATAAAAGTTATAGTTTGTAAGTAGCACTAAACAAAATATCGTTATAATAACTTTGTAATAAGAAAAACTTCCAAACATTGGAGATGAGAAACAATTAAAATTTTTGTACAAGTAAAAATGTTATTCGTAACTTTGTAAGAACAAGTTCCTTGCTTTGAAAAATGGTTTGTTTATAACTTAAGTTTTACACTTTTCAGCTGTGAGCTGCATAATGTAAAACTTTATTTACAATTGTGTAATAAAAGGTGAGTTTACTTTTAAATGATTTGTTTATAAGTTTCGTTTATAGTATTTTCTAAGTTGCAAAGGTAAAATATTATTCAAAATTTTGTAAGAAAAGTTTTCTTTGATTTTAAAACACAAAAGATTTTTTTGCTTATAATTCACCTTTATACTTTGCAGTTTGTAAGTCGCACATGTAAAAATTCATTTACAACTTTGTAACAAGTTTTCGCTTGCTTCCAGCTGTTTATAACTTAAGTATACGATTTCCAGTTTCTAAGTTGTAAAAGTTAAAATTGATATTTACAAGTTTTTAATAAAAATATTTAGTTTGCTTTTTAAAACATTTTGTTTATAAAAATGTAATTTCGAAGTTGTACAAAAATTTACCGAAACCAAATAACAAAATTTCAACCTGAAATGTTAATTTGTAAAACAAATGATTGCAACACATTTTTCTCCATTGCTATTCAGAAATAAGTACACAATATAAAACTCTAAATCATGATTATCAAAATTTTAAGCTTTCTTTAATAGAACATTTTAAGTTGTACAAAGTTTAAAACTAGATCACGAATATAGAAAATAAAGTTTTATCTTGAAAATTTAACTTGTATAGAATTTTAACACGAAACTTATTTACCGTTGCTTTCTAGAAATAAAATAAATAATATAAACATATAAATCATGGTTAACAAAACGGTTAGACTATTTCATCATTAGAAGATTTTAAAATTGTACAAAAGCTTAAATCTGAAACATGATTGTAGAGAACAACGTTTCATCTTGAAGATTTTTAACTTGTAAGACACTACAGAAATTACAGAAAGTTACAGAAATTTTTAAACTTAACGAACAAGAAAATTTCTTAACAAACAAGTAAATTAACGATCTCTTTCGTTAATTCAAATAATTCTTTATCCGCATTGTACAACACAGGGGCCTCCAACACAAATCTAACGTAGACATTTTGAATTCTCTTGACTTAAAAAACATAGACACACGAAGAAAACTAAATGACTTAAAATGTCTTTATAAAATAATGCAAGGCACACTCAGGACCAACGACCTTCTTCCACTTTTTAACCTAAGAGTACCCAGACAAAATTCTCGTTCACAACATCATTTCTACCTCTCAAAACCGAGATTGTGTTTGGTCCAGCGATGTCTTGTATATAGATTATCACTTTTTTACAATACTCTTTCTTTGCCACCAGATTTCTGCTTCAGTAAAAGTAAATTTCTAAAGACTTGTTATATGAATCTAGAATGAATGAATGAAAAAAATGGTATTGTTTCTTATTGCATAAGTCTTTGTTCTTATATTATTTTTATTATTGTTGTTATTGTTATTTTTTGTTACAAGAACGGTGTAAAATGGCGTTTTCTGTATCCGTTCTAAATTCTAATAAATAAATAAATAAACAATTGTTACGTAAAACTAAATCAAGGTGAACAAAAAATTTAAAAGCTCTTTTATGAATTAATGCAAATCGAAATTTTAATTTAGATAAAATTTTACCTTGTACAAAATCTGTCTCATTAGGACACTTGTTTTTTTAAGAGATGTACAAAAAATTTAAGCAAAAATGTTCTAATATACATACAATCTTTCGATGAATGAACACAGCAAAATTTTAAGATGGAGAAAATGTAGAGAATGAATGGTGTGAAACAGTAAAAAATGTAATTCAGTTTGTCATATACCATTAACATTATATGTTCAGATATTATTGTGAAACAGTTATTTACTTAAACACTATTTGGATTTTGTAATGTGATAAGTATTGTATAACGTTTACATATGTAAATATTAAGAATAGTGTAATGAAACATTTATTACTTATACATATTTTTAATGTATTTGGGTCTTTTGAAATTTTACTTGTAAGAATTTTTTCATCGTGTTCAATTACACATATATGTTTGAATACAATTTAGATGTCTCATTTTTTCAAAGCAAAGTTCATAATTTAACTAATAATTTCAACTTGTGTCCAAAATCAAATTTTAAGTCATCTAGTAAATAGCAGGTTTGTGTTAGAAGGAATGTACGGCATTGTTGTTCTGGTATAAAGTCACCAGATCAGTATTTATATAGATAACGCAGTACCAAGCAAGACTTATAAAACTAACATGGACCATTCTTTTCGTGGTCTATCGAAAAGAACTGATGAAGACTTAACTCTACCTAACAGAGGATAACAAGTATCATATTTCACAGAGACATCTGTGTACGGAGTACATAATATGAAGGTAAGGTATACATTAGCTAGGAACAGTGAGAGTGTAGAACTATCATAGAATAATAAGATCAGTGTACACTCACATCCTGTTATTCATATTAGCATATAATACTATCCTATTGCCCTTTTGCCTATTAATAAAATGAAGGCTCTTATCTTGGTTTACTACATTGAAGGATAAACGGATTTTTATATATATAAACATGGAAAATTAATCAGTATTTTCTATTTATTGAAAGTATTTTATTGTATTACACAATGTGATTATTCAACATTTCTGTACTATTTCTAACTTACATACTGCTCATTATTACCATACAAAACACACGTAAGAAGCAAAATTTTAAATATTTTTATCCTTGGTTGAATCAATGACCACACTT
The DNA here is from genome assembly GCA_022664845.1 of Lepisma saccharinum. Lineage (NCBI taxonomy): Eukaryota > Metazoa > Arthropoda > Insecta > Zygentoma > Lepismatidae > Lepisma > Lepisma saccharinum. The sequence continues at coordinate 10,503 of JAGDQP010016712.1, forward strand.
CAGTAACAGGCTTAGTAATATTCTCTCTCCCTAATCAGAAGATTTAATTAGAATTACAAACATTTTCTAAAGCAGTCAAAACATGTATAGAACTTGAAATACTTTTGTAATTTCTATAGAATATAGAATGATCTCCCGTTTGAACTCTTTCTATCAATTTCACCAATAATATCCAACTAACCCAGTGGGATGAAACATCAATTTCATATATGGTTAGGATGCTCTTGGTGTACCAGAGATATTCCCTGAAAATTACAGAAGTATTTCAAGCTTTATACATGTTTTGACTGCTGTAGGAAATGTTCTAGTTCTAAGGAAATCTTCTGATTAGGGAGAGAGAATATTACTAAGCCTCTTACTGAAGGGTGGTCTTTGATTCAACAAAGGATAAAAATATTTAAAATTATGCTCTTTACTAGTGTTTTGTATTGTAATAATGAGCAGTATGTAAGTTCGAAGTAGTATTGACATGTTGAATGATCACATACTGTAATATAATACAATTATTTTAATAAATAAAAAGTTTTTATTAGGTCTCC
>JAGDQP010016712.1:11441-28336 GCA_022664845.1 Lepisma saccharinum
TCTGGTCAGCGCGGGAGCAGTAGACCAACTCCTCCCTTCGGGGAGAGGCCTCATCCAGTAGTAGATTGAATATGTCTGTGATTTATATATATATTTACAGGGTGGACGATTTAACTTGACAATATCAAATATCGCATAAACGATGCATTGTACAAAGAAATGTTACAAGCAAAAGTTAATTGACTTGAAGGGGACATATGATAATGTATAAAAAAATAGTCATAGGGTAAACATGGTTGCCAGTCCAACACAAACTTATAGTTTTTCAAATAGAACATATACTATTTTTGCCATTAAAAGATTTGGTATCAAGAGTGAATGAAAATAACCCAAAATTGTTTTGTCAGTGTTGCCAACTAAGGGAGCTATGAAGCTCCAAAATTGAGAAAATAAGGTGTTTGTGCAGAGAAATAAAAAAATATACAACCACAACAATGCTGCAGAATGAAAGGATTTAATGTAGGTAGTAAACCGTAGAATTCACTGCATCCAGTGAGTAACGCATTTGACACAGGAGCCATACAAAAAAGGCACATGTTTGAGTAGCCGTAGAAAGAAAAAGTCCCAAACGACGTAATGTGGAAAACGTCACATAAAGTTTCCATGTAGTTCAGCAATCCCGATGCCGTTTGTTTGGAATCGATATATCTAACCGTTACCGAGAGATACAAAAATAAGAGTTTTGGAGTGGCAACACTGAATAAAATCCTTCATACCTTAAAAACCATAGAAAAGATGAGTGGGAATTCTTTCTGTTTATTTTATGTGTCTTCTTCATTCATCGTGGAGGAAATATCGCACAAACGATGCAGTGTACAAAGAAATGTTACTAACACAAGTTAATTGACTTGAAGGAGGAAAGCAAATGGCATGAAGTATGTTTGGAGTGGATTTCAAAGGGTAGTGATTTTTTTTTAAATGATAACCCATATTGTTTATTGCATAATCTGATTTGCATTACAGAAATAAACAACTTTGATAGAAACCATTTTTGCACTGTAGAGCATAGTTTCGGAGATATTTGGAAAGTAAACATTGAAAACAAAAAAATCATACTAAAGTGGAAAAGTTAACGTGCCAACCTGAAATACTGCACAAACGAAGCTTTCTACTAAAAAAGTTACAAATAAACAATACCGCAATAAAGGGGCAGTAAATTCAACCATGTAATTTTATTTGGAAGTCGTTGTAAGTTCATTTGAAGGTCCGAGAAGGCATTGCTTCGCCCGTCTGAGGGTGGCTTATATGTTTCTTTCAAATGTTGATGATGTGTCCCCTGTATATAAGTGGTAATGCTCGATTCCTTCTAACCAGAGGGTTAGATTCCTGGTGAGGACACATATGTTTCGGAACCCACGTTAAACTGTAGGTCCCGTCCTTAGAAGCTCTTTAGCTCGTTTAGTACGTTAATAATAATTCACACACTCACTCGAATATTGATGTCCCCTGATGGTGATAGAACCTAGGATCCTTGAAAACAGTGCTAAGACTCTATTCACTATTCTAACGCACCTCGTACTGAAAGAGTTGACAAATGAAATCCATATTACACAAGCAATACTTACTACCATATGAGTAGTATACCCGTCACTTGACATCACTTTATCAGTAATCAGAATTTAATCTAAAATTACGCGTATGTGGAAAATTTCCAGATTTTTCCATACCTGGCTGATAGCAAGGAGTTGATTTTCCAGGGCTTTACGGCACGCGGTGTCTCAGTTTTTGGTTACAACGCATAAAAGAACACGACAACTTCTTTCAACCCCTTCATGAAAGGCTAAGCACCTTTTTTCAACCCCTATTTAACATAGCATAGATTAGACAGAATTTAACCTAACCCAAATAACATGTACGCTTTCCAAATCCCCTAGACCAGTGCACGATAGCAAATAAGGCTACATATCCTTTCCAACCCCTATTTAACATAGCAGATATTACAAGGAATTTAACCTAACACAATGCACGATAGCAGAGATTCCATAAAAGGGTACTAAGCTCTTTTTCAACCCCTACAGAGGCTACGGTCCAGCCACTATTTAACATAGCAGAGATTACCTAGCCCTCATACCAAGGCACGATAACAGAGATTCCCTAAAAGATTACGAATATCTTTTTACAACCCTTATTTAACATAGCAGAGATTAGACAGTAATTACAACTACGAACCCACCCCTAGCAGAGATTACACAGGAATATATGCTAGTACACCAGTTTACAATTTCATGAAAGTGTACGAAGCTCTTTTTCCAACCCCTATTTAACATAGCATAGATTACACAGTATTTAACCTAACCCAAATAACATGGACGCCCTTCAACAAGTCTATTTTCCCAGGATTATACAAGCTGCCGTGTCCCTTTGTTGTGGTTAGATTTCATACAAGGCTACTAACCATTATTCAGCCCTATCTACCATAGCAGAAATTTCATAAAAGGGTACAAAGCTCATTTTGCATCCCCTATTTAACATAGCAGAGATTTAATAAAAGACTACGAAGCTCTATTTCATTCCCTAGACCAGTGCACAATTCGTGAAAGGGTACGAAGCTCATATTTCAGCCCCTATTTAACATAGCGGAGATTCCAACCCCTAGCACAGATTTCATAAAAGATTACGAAGCTCTTTCTCAACCCCCAGAAGAAAACACTACTTAACGTAGCAGAGATTGCATGTCCTCTAGGCTAGAGATTACACATGAATTAAACCAAATAAGCAGAAATCAGAAGTCAGTTTCTATAATACACCCTACAACCAATGGTCAATAGTAGTCGGTAACCACAACCAAGAGTCCTAGTCAAAGGTAAAATATTTAACCTTGTACATTTCGTAAACGGCGAGACATTGAAATTCTGTTTTCACATTTGGTATGAGGGCATCGAAAATTATATGCGGATCTCGAGGTCAAAGGTCAAATATTTAACCGTGCATAGATTGAAAACGGCGAGATATATTGAGATTCTGTTTTCACAGTATTTTGGTGTGCTAATGTCAAATCTGAAGTCAGTTTGCTAATTTCGCCCCCCAAGGTCCTAGAATAATGAAACTTACAATACGATTTATTTTAGTCTCGGGAATGTTAGATATGAAAACTGCATGTTTCTACCTGTTACCGTTTCCGAGATATGGCGGTTTCAATTTTTCGAATTTTGCTTTTTTGGGCCAATAATTATGAAAACCTCAAATTATGTTATTTTGTTCACGGTAATGCTGAATTTGAAAACAACTTCTTTCTACCTATTATTGCTTCCAAAATATGGTGGTTCAAATTTTGTCGAATTTTCACATTTTCGACGCAGAATCGAGAAGCTCGCAGATTATATGTTATTTGGGTCGTTGATGCAGAATGTGAAATTTGCTTCTTTCTACCTATTATTGCTTCCAAGATATGGCGGTTTGAATTTTGTCGAACTTTGACATTTTAGACGCAGAATCGAGAAACTCGCAGATTATATGTTATTTGAGTCGGTGATGCAGAATGTGAAATTTGCTTCTCTCTACCTATTGTCGCTTCCAAGATATGGCGGTTTGAATTTTCCGAATTTTGACATTTTAGACGCAGAATTGAGAAACTCGCAGATTATATGTTATTTGGGTCGATTTTTTCGGTCCCAGAACTATGAAACTCCAAATTATATGTTATTCGGGATTAATGATGTTTGCTTTTTCCCAACATAGCATAGCTTCCACCTTTTTGTCTCGTGCAAAATGCACAAAACCTTGAATGCGTCTATTATTCCGTTGCTGTCACCACGCTGCAAGAAAGCGGGGCAACTACTACATTCACAATTATGCAAGACTCGCAGAATTTATAATATTTCCTTTGTTCTTTGACGACAAGTACACGTTCGGTTTAGCCTTTCAGCGCTATTTTATAGATCATACAGAAAATTACAGACCGACATGGTGTTGGAGGAGGTATTAAATGTAAAAAATTCCACGCTATTTCCTCAGATTGTACTTTAATGGATGTACTATATTTTTTATTTCGACAAACTGCGGCTTTCATAATTGGATATACAGCAAGTAGTCCTGCCCCAATGAGAATAATGTCGGAGAACATTGCTTGCACTGGCACTGCACTACCACGATATGTCAGTTCAAATTTTGCTTTTTTGGCCCAGAACTATGAAAGCCTCAAATTATGTTATTCGTGTTGGTGTTTGTTCCATGATATGGCATTTCGAACTGAGAAACTCGCACATAGGGTCTACACTGTAACTGAACTCCTCTGGCGTTAGGAACATTCGTGGTGGTTGAGAAGACCTATAGTGAATAAAACACCTTGAATGCGTCTATTATTACGTAACTATGACCAGGCCTGCAACATAAAGTGACTAGCAAAAGTATTTGGGGCCAGTATTGTAGAAAATATGGAATTTATTAGAAACATACATTACATTTAGCCAACAAAAAACAAACAAATGTCACCTTCGGATGGCGTGTGAGACGTTTTCCAGCTGCATTTCAATAAGACATACAAATATTGTTTTAAGTACAATTCACCCTAATATCAAATGTTTATACTGCTTTGAATAGCTAAATAAAACATACGAAACGTGTGTGAAACGTCTTTCGATCCATGTTTTGAGAATAGTTGGTGTTTTTTGCCATTAAAGTACCACTTTGGAGGATCATATTTAGCTATAAAAGAGATATTGTAGCATATAATTTAATAATGTTGTATCGTAGAAAAGAATCAATTGGAGAATTTATAGGGTAAAAAGTGACAAATGTGAATACATCGCCTCGTAAGCAAACAAGGTGGTGTCTGTTAATGGGGAGGGACATTGATTATTTGGCCCCTGTAGTGTTAGTACACAAATATGGGCTTTATTAGAAACATACATTACATTTAGCCAACAAAAAACAAACAAATGTTACCTTTGGATAGCGTGTGAGACGATTTTTAATTTTGAATGGGTTAAAACATACAAATACTGTTTTTCGACCCTGTTTTAAGTAGAATTCACCCTACTATTAAATGTTTGTTGCTTTGAATGGCTAAATAAAATATACGAAACGTTCATGAGACGGCTTCCGACCCATATTTAGTGACTGTTTTGGGAATAGTAGGTGCTTTTCGTCATCAAAGGACCACATCGGCGGGCCATATTTAGCTATGAAGGAGACATTTTGCATATAATTCAGGTAGAAAATAGTCTTTCAACTGTAATTTATCGTAGAAAAGAATCAATTGGAGAATTTATTGGGTAAAAAGTAACAAATGTGAATACGCCGCCTCGTAAGCAGAAAGTTGGTGTTTGTTATTGGGAGGGAGAAAAGTGACATTGTTTAAGTAAAAACACCTGAAACGGCCTAATTAAGGGCCCATATTTGGTGAAAGAGATATTAGAACATAATTTTTAGGTGTCATTGAAATTCGAAAATAGTCGAATAATGTCATATTGGAGAGAGCTTGCTTAGATTTTCTCGGGATTGTACTTGCACACGTGTATATTAAATCAGGGAATTAAGGTTAATTGAATAAAGATGTCTGTATTTCCCGCTTTGCGACCACATAAAGTCAATATTTAAGTATTTGTAGCATATATTTCATGGAAAAAAGGACAAATTTACATAACCCTGACTATTTCGAATGACATGGATATCGAAAACTGGCATTTGAAATACCTTCTAGCCTCTGAAATGTAATTCTATATACAAGTTTCGGTAGAAAGACAAGCAATGTTTGAAGTACTTTGAATGAAACGAAAGCTTCAAAGGACTAATTCTACAAGGAAAAAGGTTACTTGAAAAACAAACTGACAAAATGTGACCTATAGGAATGCTTGTTGTCTCGATTGAACTGTTTTGCACCCCATAATTTCATTTATACGACATGGATTGATAAATTAGAACATTTCTTTTTTTTAAACTAGCTGCAACCTGCTTTTATAGTATTTGTTCATGTATGCCTTCATTTTTAAAATACTCTACAACTGCTTCTCGGCTGATGGTTGATGACATTACCTAGTTTTTATAGTCATACTTGCGCATTTCCAAAACCAGCTTGGTCACTAGTATGGATAGGATACGAACTGTTCAAGGAGTAAAGACCTCATAGATGACCTGCAAAAGGCATATTTAAGCTAACCATGACATGTGGAGACCATAAAAAAGCCTGCCCCTCTCACAAGACCACAGACACTGTTACACTAGGTAATAGTTGGTTGACGAGGCCCATAAGTTGCAGAGAGAACTGAATTGTGGCTTAGTCTGCTGCAGGTGAACGAGGAAACAATCGCTATCTGTGAGTGTACTTTTGCAAAGGTAGCCATCGAGTGTCTGCTGGCATGGACACTTTGTTTTAGTTATGATTGCTTTTACGATATTCCTTTGACTCTAACCATATTTTGAGCCCTGAAGCACGGCACAAGTTCTGGCAAAGTGGGTGGTTCAATTTCACCGATCACTTGAACTGTCACGGAAACAATGTGGAATAGAAAGTGAACAGCACTTGTGCGTAAATAGCACGTTTGCGTCTGCACGCCGCTAACCGGGGGCTGGGTCCCCCGTGACTCACGCTGCCCAGCTCAATTCAGACCCCGGTTCGCTTCGCTCGGTATGGATACTGCCCTGGTGGGATACATCCTAGCTTTTACTAGCCAAACTCCACGTAACCATTTTAACTTTTTTGTTCACTAATTATACTTTATATAATCTACGAAAAATGCAAGAAAGCAATTATTAATAATACATTTGAACTTAGTAAAATACAATTTGAACGAAAGAAAAAATTGTTGTTCCACCGGGATTTGAACTCGATACCTCTGAATTAGTTTCTCCATGCGTTAACCACAAGACTAAACTGCCAGTTGCCGAACAAACGATTGGCAGTGTTACTTACAGTTTGAGCTCTGCGCCTGCTCAAGAGTGGGCTATGACCTCTTTCCATGTTAGCTCTCTTTAGACGGTCAATTAGTTCGTTAAAAATCTGCAAAGTGGGATCCGAACAACTATGTTCAATGAACCCCACGAACTTGGACTTTTCCTAACTTCCAGTATTTTTTTATTAAAGTCCTACATTTGTAGTATGGTGACCCAGTATATGTAGGTATAATTTAAATTACAAATATTATTTTGGCATTATACAAAAAATTCAAAGTGTACATCAATTGATGTTTTACTTTTTGACTTCCAGTAAAAGATTCTAAGTTCATTGCTAAGTTGTCACATCAACGAATAATAGTATCCCTTGTCATGCCACGCACATATATTGTACACAGCGCCAATCTCGCGAATCACTCTTTGGAGATACAGTTGGTGTCCCACTTTCTCTTCCGTTTCCAGAATAAAGGACTTTCATGCATAAAATTGAATGTAAATTGAATTTTGAATTTAGTTTTAAGACCTTTTAGGCTACTTTCGCTCAGGCCGGATGCATGATGATAGGATTAATTGGTGGAATGAAGAAAGTGGGATAAAACGGGAGAACCCCGAGAAAACGTATGCACACGCATGGGCGGATTTATGGAAGGCATTGCCCCTCAATCATTTCTGAGTGACTTTAAATCTTTTAATTTAAACGATAGCTTTGCAATTTGTTATCCATAAAATAAATTGTAGTCTTTCTCAACCTTTTCATACCGCGACCCCCTTGTACGGTACCTTAATACTTCAACACACACACACACACATATATATATATATATATATATATATATATAATGTTTATCAATTTGTGTTACTGAGAAACAGGCCTGTAACAGCGAAAGTTCTCAAGTTATTTTCATAAATATTTCTACAGTTGCTTAGAAGCCCCTGAAGTTTTGATACTGAGAATATTTTTTCTAAACTAAATTTTAATCTCCCTTTCGCGAGTTCAAACTCAACAGTAAATCTCGCTTATGGAAAAAGCAATGTTAATACAGAAAACCACTTTTCCTTATTTAATTTTATTAATTAGTACCAAGCTTTTAAGTCAGACCCCGATTTCTGTGTATAAAATATTGTAGCATCTCTCGATCTTCTTCATTTTTCAGTTTGGACCACCAGAACGGGGTTAAAATTTTGTTTTGCAAAATTATTTTCACAGTATCGAAACTGTGTTTTGTGAGCAATTGCAGGAAATTTCATGGAAATATCTGGAAAACTTTCGCTTTTACTGGTCTGTTTCTCATTTACACGAATTAATAACGGTAAAGGTATAGGCCCGTGTGCGATCCACATGAACCGTCAGCGATCCACATTCCTCTTGACCTACTGCACGAAGTGAGCTGGAGTGGTCAGTCTCACGCTCGACCGCCTGTCTCTTCCCAAGGTGCCCAAGATTACCAAGGACACTCTGGTAGTCAGTTTGATAGGAGGCTGAATGCACTGCAGAGCGCCAGGCATGGGAAGGATGCGTACCTAACTTTTGACTGAAAAGTATCACAAAAATTAAACAGGATATTTTGAAACTGGTTAAATCAAAATACGCTAAGACTGCGCACTAAGCTAGTAAACTTGCGCAATCATTCGTAATGTTTTAAATATTTATATTCTTTGTTTATTTTCTGTAATATTTGCGTTTCATTTGAAAACATAACAGTTGATTTGCTGTATTTGGTAATAAATATGCTAATTGTATTATAGAAAAACTATTCAACTAATTACATTACCTTTACTAATTATGAAAACAAGTAAACTAAAATACATTTTGTGAAATTTATTGGTTTAGCTTACAAAACATTAATTAACTTTATTTTTTTAATTCGTCTCGCGACCCCCTTGCACACAACCCGCGGCCCTCTTTTGGTTGGCGAATCCCAGGTTGAGAAACCCTGATCCAAATACAAATTCGAAGCTATACTATACATGCTATCGCGGAATATACTTCTGTACAGCGTTACACAAAATATTTACTTACTTCTTGGTGCGCGTAAACATGAGTTCAAGTCCTTGGGAAATATTTAAAAGAGTGGTTCGGAACAGATTTTAGCCAAACATATACGCTCTATCGTTAGCAGCTCAGCTGTTTGCTTAGTCGTTCGTAGCAATTATTATAATTATTATCGATAATAATTAAAAATAGTTTTGTCTTTGCGTACTGTCTTTATTCGCTTCATTATATAAACGTTTGCAAATACATTCAACCACCATTTGTCTTGTTTTGCATGTAAACGCCATTTACAATTGGTAGCGAACGAAAATTTAACGTTTCGACTTGGCTGGAAATGTAAAAAAAATAACGTTGGAAAACATGGGTTCGATCCCATACTCATGAGCATCAAAAGTACAATAACCAAGAGCCTGAAAGGCTTCGACCATGAGGACTACGCTGGACAGTATTCAATGGAGGCAAGTTCTATACCGCTAACATTATTGCAAGTTCATGTAGTTTTCATCTTTACTTATTCCACACAAGTTAAAAATGTGGAAATAATTTTGATGCTAGGCGACTTCAGTCAGTAAGTCCGTTCCAAAAATTTACAAAAACCTACTCTCTCGCGTAATATAAACATATGATGACGAATCGAATTCAATCCTGAGGCACTTGCTGGAGTAGGAAACCTTATGGTTGTAGGTTCGAATCGCCTACAAGTGACGACTTTTGATATTTACAATAAAAACTGTCAAAAGTTACAATTTGAGGTACGTACGTTTAACTTGTCATATTTCACGAAGTGTATTAGAACTTTTAATTGAAGTTTTAACTTCTCCATTTCCTAATTACATTTTTTGGTGATGTTAGCATCGTTCAGGTTGGTTAACGTTAAAATAAACGACAATAAATGATCGGATCTTAATGTGGCAATAGTTACTATAAAATGGATTTGTTCCTAAAACTGCCATAATATATTCATTTCACAATTCGACATGACAAAAAGGAAATGCATGCATATGTGTTTACTTACCACACAATACATACATACAAAATATGAGACATATATTTAATGTTACAGTTTCCTCGCATTTGAACTTAGTAATTCATGACTCTTGTTTTTCGTTACCAACACGGAGTAGGGAAAACGTACTGAACATTTCAGTACAAAAACAAGCCAACATAGGTTCAAACCCTGTTCAAGCTAAAGATTTTTTACAAAGCGATAGTGAATAATCTAATCATCACTTCTCCTACAAAACGGAGAATATTTCCGACTGTGGAATGAAGCACTTGAGTCGCTATTGAGAGGAAGACGATTTACGAATAGTGGTTGGAAAAGTCCAAACCTGCTCTCAGGGGGTTCCCAAAACTCTTAAGAACACGTCATAGATCAGAAGTATCCACTTTCCAGTTTTCATCCTCTATTCTTAGAAACAAACACTATAGCATTTGTTAAGCACGTTTTGGGTAGAGTCACCTGTAGAGTATCTCTGTCGTGCTACATTTCTAATTTGAAAACCTGGGTTCGATTCGCCACCTGCCAGTTTCTTTTTCGCATACACTGAAGTATTCAAACAGAGATTCATCTCCGGGTTGTGGCGAACTTACGAAGTATCACTGGTCAGAATCTGAGTAAACAGTCTTTAGCATAATGATAATGTAATTTTCATGTTTTTCATTGATCTTTCTCTCTTTTCTTCTTTTTCTTGATGTATTGTTATCGTGTCTTCGCTGTGTTTTTCTCTTCTTCTTCTTCTTCTCCTTCACTCTATTCATGTTTATTTCTTCTCTTTACACACACTCACCATTTGTGAGTGTTCGAGCCAATTCCGGGTCACTTTTGATGACCCGATGATAGGGCCTGACCCAAACATAAGTGACCCGGTAAACCGATTGACCCGGTCTGGAAAATCTATTTAACTGGGAATTTCGGTGTCGTATCTCTCGTATTCTCGGGATAACATCTCCGGTCCTGATCACCCCTGAAAGAAACACTGTTCAAACGCAATGAAATAATTAAAATCTCTTCTTCATCCTACGAGTTATCAGATCTAAATCGAATCAGCGGGTCAGAATGAGTTCCAATCTTACACCCGACAACACAGTACAAAACTTGACCAGCATCCCCTGACAGCCGGTGACACATTTCAGCTCTGCCGGTTCATTCCATCTGTGCGAATTTTTATAAACTCTAGTTCATTAGTGTTGTAATTATTAGAACGTTATATTCGCAATAGGTGGAATATATAGTGCATTTTCATAGTGGCATGTTCAGAACAGTTCAAAATTAAGAAGTGAGTAGAAAATGGACCCCTATTTCAAGAGAAAAATTATTTCTTTATTAGTTTGGCTCCAAATTCGTTTCCATCCTCTAATTTATCAACATACTATTACATGTGTTTCTATTTTTTCACGTTTGCAATGTGAATCATGTACGGTTTACTATGCCTATAGGAACATGCTAATTTTGCTTTTGAACATTTGTAAATTTTTCATTTTCATACAGGTTGGACTTATAATCTTGGCTCTTTCCAATAGAAATTGAGCAGAAAAATTATCATTCATTAATTTTCTTTTTATGCCAAATTTGCATTAGTAGTCTAGAATGGGAGGTATGACCTACGGTATCTACTGGGTTTGTTACAATCAGTGATTCCGCCAGACCCCGGCCCCTGTGGGGGGGTGTCAACCCCAATTCCTCGAGACTAACCCCAAGTTTCACTTTTTTGCGGTCAAAAGTTAATAAAAATCGTACAAAGCTCTACGTCCACCCTCCAACCTCAAAATCCTGGCAGAATCTCTTAGTACAATGTATTTCGAACCAGTATGTTTAATAAGCCCCATCGAATTTGCGAATGAACCACGCGCAAACAAACCATGTGTGTTACACTTTTGACATTATCCTAGATGTGTCTAAAAACTCTGGATTATCACTGGAAATCATGAATACTTAATGCGACCATCAAGTTTGGACTCCATTTTGAAAGTGACTTAATGAAGTTTTGAAGCACGCTTTATATATTCGAATTTCCTTACAAAAATAAAAAAATCCAAAAGTCACTTCTATTTTGCTGTTAGATTTGTGGGAACTGAACTTTATACTGTGGGAACTGAACTTAATGTTTTTTTACTACGTTTAAATTCCATATATTTATCTGTGCTTCTTCTTCTTCTTCTCTCAACTTTTGTCTCTCTCTCTCTCGTTTCTCTGCCTCTGTCCAACAGACATCCATCGGTTTCAATATTTCATAGTATGTTTCAATTTCTCCCTCCATCAACTTATGCATATTGATTTGTATCGCTTTTATTCCTTCATTTTATCGATACTAATACATGTTTATTTTTAAAAAAACGTGTTCATGATGTTTGCTGATTTTAGTATCGGCGAGACGAAGGAAGGAGTAAGAAAGGATCTCTTTACCAGACACGATGATGGATAAGAACTTGCCATTTATGTTGCCTAGCTGCACGGCGTTCGCTGTCGCAATTGTTTTGATGCGAAGTGTACCATGGAACACTTCGCTTGGAAATTTTCAGAGATAAAGCACTGTTAAAGAAAGCAAGCAGAAGCGAAATTCTGAGGTGTTTAACTCAGAAAACCTCAAAGTTTAAGAGCACAGACATCGAATTGAAAAACTCCCTAAGATTATAATTGGGAAAACGTAAAAATTGTTCCATGGTACAGCAGTCTACCGTAACAATTATTAATAACTTTTGATGTTCTTGTGTAAAGGCGTATAGAAATTCTACAACGGACTCCAATAGTGACTTTTTCTCAATAACAGAACCGTTCCGGTAAGAACTCTAATCCACATCATTAAACACTGAGTAGAGTACAGCCTGTCGGAAGGAATAGATGTTTAATATATCTTGTCTTTTATACTTGGTGTCTTTGTGTTCACGGTGGAGGAATAGTTCTAAGTTGTTTTTTTTTAAAATGAACAGTTCAAATACGGTGAGACGTTTTTGTGGAAACAAGCTGGAGAGCGATACAGTATTAGTTGAGAAAGGACTAGAATCGATTATTCAAGCAAGTTTACAAGTACAAGATAGATTTCATGAGAGGTATAGAGGAGAAACAAGAATTACTGTTCACAAACGTGCAGGCAAAAATATACTCGTCCATCTAGTATTAGGGCTGCTATAAAGGAAAAATAAACATGTGAAACCGCACCTCCAACGTTTTATGTTTTGAGGAGTTCGGAGGCGAAAATTGGATTTAAAAAATGCTTGTTTCAACTGTGGAAAACCAGCAGTGGTTGAGTCCACAACGCCGCAGAAAATCTGTGCACCTTCTCTCTACATTGGAAACCAGAAAAAATATAATAGCAAAACGTAATGAACGATATGGTGGCTGGAGAGAGAAATTCAAATGTAGACATCTTAATGTTAGTCACCTTGTGACACCTGAAGCACGGTATCATAAATTTTGTTATAGGGACTTCGTAAAATCTATACCTCGCAAAGTACAGTCGGAAGGCCAAAGTCAGAACTAAGCTAAGCTTTTGACAAACTTTGCGAATACATTAGGAAATAGCGACGAGTGTCACTTTACTATACAGGAACTACAGAGTATAATGAAAGACTTTTCAGGTCTGCAAGAGACTTACGCTGATAAACACTTGAGAAATCTTAAAGGATTTTAAAGAAAAGTTACTTCTGTCCAATATTGCTGGAAGAGTAAACGTTGTATATTCATCCGACACTGTCAATAAATTAATTAATCACTTGTACGAAGAAACAGATCCTGCTGCAGAACGTATGAGAATAGTAATAGCTGCTGCAGGCATTATTAAAGAGGACATACAGAAAGTCCAGTACGATTCGCATAAATATCCAAACATAGATGAGATTAGATCCGGAGGTGAAAACTTGGTTAAAGAAAGTTTTAGAGGCTTCACTAACAGAGTTACAAGAAAGAAAAAAAGTCTAATGTAAATAAAATCGACAGAAAATGTGCTGTGATAAACCATGCGATAATTTCTGCTGTCAGACCAAAGTTATTAATATCTCCTATTCAAACTGGTATTAGGTTGACACTTCATAGGCTATATGGATCTAAACGATTCGTGTGTTCTCTTACGGAAAGAGAAACCTCCGAAGTGGACTGTACAATATTTTGGTCGAAGATACAACTGACTTGGAAGCTGCTAGAGGTATTACTTGCGAAATGCACCACAAGATGTTTCCCATCAATGTTATGTGGTTTGCTGGCTCAAACACTCATCCTGGGTTGAATGGATTCATGACTTCTATGATGAGTACTACAGAAAAGTGTGAGATCATATGTATTAGGAGTACCATTCATAAACTTGGACCCTAGCAATCCATCTACAATTTTTACTGCTCTTAGCTATGCTTCAAAACAGTGAAAGAATCAAACACGAGCCTGTATTTTCACATTCGATCAACCATTGTTTCTAAAGTCGTCTGAATTCGTGACATCAGCAGAAAACAGTAGTAATATATCAAAAGTTATATTGAGGCTAGGCGGATTTCATCTCATGTTCTTGTTGGGTTATGATGGCAACCTTATAGAGGAAAGTGGTTTGTAAGCACTATTGACCACTGTGTACGGCCAAACAATTGTAAGCCACATGATGAATGGACACGCACATGGAAGGTGCGTTCAAGCATACAGTTTAATTGCTTGTGTTATCATAAATGTGATGAAGGAAAATTTTCCCAATGTAAAAGACTCCATGCAGGTTTTAGAAAGGTGATCCAATGAACTAGTAAGAAACAAACGAAATGAACAAGATGATCTTGAAGAATCTGCAGCAATTGAGGCTTTGCGAATGGTAAATGATTAAGAACATTCAATCTCTGATTCAAACAACTAAGCTGTGGCTGAACATTTTGAAGTGCGCCTTTTGAAGTGCGCTATTTCCATGCAGCCGAACACTCGCCCTACGCGAAGTCCGATCAATTATACATTCAACAGATGGGTAATATTGAATCAAAACTATCTGAGCAAGACTTGGTTTACTTTAAGGGAAAGGGATTGTTTACTGTCAGGCGAAATGCAGTCATTGGTCGGGAACGTGGACTGATATGTGTATAAAGCAAGATGGCATGCGTCCCATGACATCCGTAGGGGGTCTAATACACGGACGAGGCATAACGGACAGCACTCTTTCGAAATCGGGCATTGGAACTTCCTTCTTCCTCAAAATACACGAAGCCTTTGAAGATTTTCTTTCAACATCATTAAAATATAATGAGCAACATGTTAAGTTAGAGAGCTAAGAAAACAAATAGACCTCTGTGACACTAAAATTTACCACGAGGCTGCAACAACACAATCCGTTCAGCAAACTCTCGGGAGAACTAGTGTCCTTGGAATCTGGATTTGTATGTGAGGATTCGCTAAATTTTTACCAGGCTTATGAGATTGGACTTCAAGCTATTGAGAAAATCAAAGGGGAAAATTTTAAAGAGCTCTTACTTCACAGGAAAGAAATAGTAAAAAATCCCTTTCGGTAGGCCTACAGGCTGAGGTAGATTTCAAAGTTTCGCTGGGAGCCGGGGCTCGCCCCCCAACTTCAGTGCTTTTGAGAGGATCCGCCTCCTTTATCTTAACCAAAATCTCCCTGCAGCACTACACCACCACGGAGTACATCTTCACCCTCCCACGGTTGGCTGCGCCCCCAAAGGGAAGATTTGCCCCATTTATTGTAACCTACCCTTGGTCATACACCTTCATTGGATCCAAGATGGCGTCTTTGAACTCATTAGGTAACATTTTCATAATCAAAAAGTGATGTTGTACCTTTATGCCAAATTTGATTTCAATAGCCCCAGCGGTTTAGGCTGTGTATTCTATACAACAATGGGTTCGGCGGCCATTTTGGATACAAGATGGCGACCGATTTTGCTCATTAACGAACTTAACCGAGCTATTAAGCCTAGAAACAACATATAAAAATTTGGTTCAAATATCTCCAAAATTATGGCCGCTAGCGTGTTAATATATAAATATATATATACACTTTCATCTCTCCCAACCCGTCTGGTCAGCGTGGGAGCAGTAGACCAACTCCTCCCTTCGGGGAGAGGCCTCATCCACTAGTGGATTGAATATGGCTGTGATTTATTATACACTTTCATATCGTACCGTTCTCAATAGGTATATTTTCTTCGAAATCTACCTAAAAACCCAAGTACAGCAAAAGTCAGTTAAAGTCAGATCAAAACAAGTTATTGTTAATTCCCAACAGCTCTTCAAACGTATATTATGTGTTCTGCGACAGCCCCAGCAAGTTAAGAATGTATCTGGAATATGAATTGTCAGCACGTCCACCATCCATATTTGAAGGTGTATCTCCTGAAAAGGGTACAAAAGCTTCTGTGATGAAGATGTTTGAGGAAGGTGTTGTCGAGAAGCTTGATATGAACTATGATACTTACGTTTCTGATGGAGGATTCCTTCCACATCATGTGCCATGGCTGAAGACTTGTACGTACGGTGATATCCTAGAAAAATATCGTGGATATATTCTCAATAAGTATGAGAAAATGCGATCGTTGTTTTTGACGGATATCCCGAAGAGCCTACTACCAGGAATGAAGAGCAAAACAGAAGGGCGGCAAGAAATTCACTCTGCGAAATCGCATTTGAGAAAAACATCGTTTTTGTGACAGCAAAAGAGGACTTCTTGGTCAACAAACACAATAAAAATAAATTGACGCTAGCTCTGGAATCAGAACTTCAAAATCATGGACTGAGGATGATAGCAACGGAAGATGACGATTTAGACATTGTAATGTCAGTCATAAACCAAATTAACACCACTTCTAACGTTGTAGTTGTGGGTTCAGATACAGATTTAATTCCCAAAGTTGAAATCGAGGCAACTTCCGATTTTTTCTGTACATTAAGCCTCTGTAGGTACAGATACAATTAATGTTAAAGAGTGAAAAGTATGTGACTGGACCGGGGATCGAACCCGGGACCTTTGGGTTACCGTCCCAATGCGCTACCAACTGCGCCACCCAGTCGACCCACTTCCCAATCACACACATTTTCACTCTTGATGTCGAACCCAAAGGTCCCGGGTTCGATCCCCGGTCCAGTCACATACTT